>BLKR01007642.1:0-33806 GCA_011170035.1 Teleogryllus occipitalis
TATTTATACATATTTATTCAAAATAGACTAATATTAGATGAGAAACCAATTTATTGTACATGTGAATAAGAAAAATCTTTTTGTAACCTTGATGAAGGCTTCATAAAAACCTAAACGTTGGCAATTTAAATGTTTCTTTTATTGCCCAAACCTCAAGAAAATTCCATGCCATATTTTTAACAGCATTTCCTCTATTTGAGCAAAAAAATAAAGAAAAAATGTGCAGCAATTTTTCAGATGATTTTAAAAAACCTGACAGCGACTTCATGTAAGGTTTCCTCTATATTAAAATGTCTGAATGATTCTCAGTGCAACTAGATCTTAATCCTGATGTGTTTCCCTCGTTTGAGCTCAAAACTTTCTAATCTGACCAAGTTGAGCGTAATACTTCTATCCGTCCATCCCTCCATCCGTTCATTCCTTCATCCACCTATCCGTCCATCCGTCCATCACTCCCTCCCTCCATTCCTTCATCCTCAATCCGTCCATCACTCCATCCGTCCATCTCTTCATCCCTCCATCCATCCATCCATCCATCCATCCGTCCGTCCGTCCATCCTGCCATCCGTCCATCCCTCGGTCCGTCGATCCGTCCATACCTCCATCCGTCCATCCCTCCATCCGTCCATCCCTCCGTCCGTCCATCCTTCTATCCGTCCATTCCTCCATCTGTCCATCCCTCTATCCGTCTATCCCTCTATCCTTCTATCCCTCCCTCCATCCCTCCATCCGTCCATCGCTCCCTCCGTCCATCCCTCCCTCCGTCCATCCCTCCATCCGTCCATCCCTCTATCCGTCCATCCTTCCATCCCTTCAACCCTCCATCCGTCCATCCCTCCAGCTGACGTGTAGGTCGCCACTGGACCAGGCAGAGGAGGAACACACCACCTTCCGAAAAGAAACATGCACTACACTAACGGGAATGACTACCTCGGTAGTTGACGCGCCCTGAAACAAAGTAAGGAATGAACCAATCTCGCGCTCCGGAGGCGCTGGACCTGACAGCGTCGACGCCACCGCGCGCATGAGGAAAGAAGGAAGCGGCCTCGGCCTTGGCGTCGGGGAGGAAATGCCGCCGCCGTAACCACTGCACCATCACCGCGCCGCTGCCAACCGGCCACTTGATCATACACCTCGGTTTGTGACACATTCATCGAATACATCGCTCAGTTACTCACTTTATAGGTTTCTTTCAGGCTTATCCTAGTTAATAATCATAATAAATATAAATATAATAAATAACAATAAGCTGACTTGATCAATAATTGAAGACAACTCTCCAGTGAGAGCTTTGGGTTATGAATTTTGATTGGTTAATGTTTTTCGAATGGGTTAAAATGGATGTTAATTTTTTATTCGTGTGTGTGTTGGTTTCTTTAGTTTTGTTTGAAACGGGATACTGCAGGTATAGGACAGGTTTTATATAAGTATTGATATTTGAGTATGGCGTTTGTTGTTTATGAACCAGAGGGCATTTGTGATAGTTTGAGATATTTTGACTGAATTATTTGAAGTTTATTGATGGGGGTTGCATTTGCCCATATTAGACGTGTGTAGATCATTAGTGTTTTATTATATGTTTATAGATAAATATCTAGTTTGTATTTGAGATGGATTTATGTTTGTTGATAAGGGGCTGGAGTTGAGTTAGTGTGTCTTAGCTTGCTTAACTTTGGCATCTATGTGAGTTTTCCAGGTTATTTTTGTACCTAGGTGAAGGTCTAGGAATTGTATGCGTTGAGATAGTGGGGTGTATGTGAGGGGGGAGTTGGTTAATACTAAAGACAGACGGAAAGTAAATTTTCTGTGGGAATATTTTAATATAGTTTTATCAGGGTTAAGCTAACTTTCCTAGATGTTAGCGCAGGTTTCTCTTTTATTTAGGTGGTTTTGCGTATGTGATTGAAGGATATTTAATGAGTAACCTGAGACAAATAGTGCTGTATCGTCTGCGAAATTAGTAATGTCAGTAGATGTAAACGATGGAATGTCTGCGAGTATGGGTTGGATAGTGTTGGAGATAACGTAGATGCGGAATACCTGAACTGATAATGTGTGGAGAAGAATGGCAATTGTTGAGCTGAAAAAGTAAGATCATCTTATGACGAAACGTTTGTTAACACTCATGACGCACACTCATAACACTCATGACGAACGTCGAACGCGAAAACACTCATCCGTATGTTCCTTAATACACTGCATAATTATACTATGAATTCAATGCCAGATATATTAAAAATGGAGAATAAGTAAGAGGCTATTTGGTGAATTGCAACCTGTTGTGTGCACTTCTGAACGGAAAGTAATGAGGAAAATAGTGGTACTAAAACACCACTTACTTTCTGTATTTTATGAAACTGTTATATTCAAAGAAGGTCCCATATTCATAATTGAATTCATCTTTATGTTTTCGACACCCAAGTGCTCTCTGTCGCATAATGTCCAACAAATGCGACCGAGTTATCTTCACCAAAGGAGACTCTAATAGCCGTAGTACTATCAACTGTGTTCATAACATAAATCGACCTCTCATCCAAGCTATCAACACTCACTACCTCGGAGAAGCAGCTCTAAATTTATTCTTGTGTATAGACAATTTTCTTATTTGAGTAATGAGTCTATTTTGAATAATTCACGATTCGATTAATTTCGCTGAATAATATTATCGTATTTGTCTAGAAAGATTAGAACTTTCTACTTGTAGTAACGATGCTGTGAATTATCAACAAAGTACTACCTCCTTTGGCCTAAATTGTAACCCCCAAATTAATGTATTGGTAGTGGATTTGCAGTGAAACTAGAGATGAATCAGATCTGCTCAAAGGGCTTCTAAATTTGCCATTTGCTGTCTAGAACTGGAATAGAGTTTTAATTGGTTATTTTATTAGTTTATTAGTTTAGTATTAATGTAGTTTTTTAAGTAGTTTAAGTAGTTTAGAATTAGTATTAATGGTTTATTAGTTTTAATTTCTATTTCCAGAGAAAATCTGTGTTCCACAAAAAATTATGGAGATATTTAACATTGCACATAAACTTGTAATTCGTCTCTCTTACACTTCCGACTCTTGTAACATGATAAATTGATACGAGATATCTTGGAGGTGCAGGCGTTTTTTATTTACACTTCAAAAATTCTAAGATTTTTTCTTATTCTGTTTTTTTCCTGAGACGTGTCAAAGCGATCTGTAAACAAAAAATGGTACTGGTCTTCCTTCAAGACTTCCTTAATTTGAAATTCCAGTTTACTTTTCTTCGCATCGTTAACCGAGAGACGTTCGAGGAAAAACATTCAGGGGATAATTCACTAGCCCGCACTGACCGGTTTTTACTGCCGAATGCCACAGTTACAGCTAACTCGCGAAGGCAAGCACCTCCGAAGCCAAACTCTCAAGTTCGCTGCAACCTGCAACAGGCATCCTCTGACCTGGGTCTCACGGCCACCACGAAAGAAGATTCTGGATTTAAAGCATTTATTCTCGCTGTTATTTCCCAGAAGGGACAACAGTGATGAAGGCGGTTTATCTGGCAATCACAAATAATACCTGGAATTCCAGTTAACCTTCAGTTATTCGCGCCGAAATACTTACAACCAATATTAATATTTAAAATAAAACATTTTTTTATTGAAATATATAGGTCTTCACAAGAACAATTAACGTATCTACACAGAAGATAAAAATCACTTTAAAAACCGAAACCCTATTTTTTTAGTTCACGAAAGGATGCTGTGAAATGCCTATTGCTGTCTGTTTTTGCATTTCTATTTTGTTTTCTACACACAAGTATCACACATTTTCATATTTGCGCACTTCACTGGATGAGTAATGAATAGCCTGTGAACCCTCTGAACGCGGGTTTGATCCCAGCCGAGATGGGAGGATTTTCGAGGGAAAGAAAAACCTGTGGCTATATGGGACTTGGTAAGAGGACTGGCAAGAGGACTGGCTAAAGCTTGGCAAAAGTAATCCCTCCTCATCTTTCTAATTAGGTTTACTGACAGGGGAGTTCAGGGCATCTGATGTCACTGCAGAGCCTCTGACCGAGAGGTCCTCGGGTTCGAGTCTCGACGGTGGCAGTTTTTTTTACCCTTGCTTGCCTGCTAGATTGGATTCAGCCGCTGTCTGGAGGAGAATTCTAGCGGCCGGCCGCACTGATCGGTAGTTTTCCATGGTTTCTCCCATCAACCCCAGACGAATGCCTGAGCAGTACCCTAACAAACGGGCCACGGACCGCGCGCGATCTTTCCTTCCTCTTCCTTGTCCTTTCCTAGCCTCTTACTTACACGCACTACACCACTACAAATGTCGGGAGCCTCCAAATTGTAACGGCCGAGGTAGTGCCACATTGGTGGGAGATAATCTGGTCGAAAAAAAAAAACTTCGCAAGTCGACGCAGGTCGGCGCCGGATCTCGCCAGCCACTGGAGGAAGATCACTGCACCCTCCTCCGCTAAAAATCATACACTACACCTACGGGTTCGATGATTTCAGTTGCTGTGCCCGGAATCACCAGTCAATGAATCAAACCTAATTGGGTCCTATTTTAGCTTACCCCGCTTCAAGTAAGATAAATACGAGTGAGGTTGTTGTGGCTCTACGAGACAGCAAATGCGGGAATCAAAATCTATCGGTAACGCTAGTATTCTATAGAAGGTAAACTAAAGAAGGTCAGCAATTTCAGTCTATGTCGTGGATGGCGAACTGATAAATGGCCAAGATCCCGAACATTATGATCATTTTTAATAATTCGTGCTTGAATTCCCATTTTAAGTTCTTGAAAATAAATAGAAATGACTGCGTGTAATAGAATTTGAAGCAATTTCAGATGCTAAACTCCATAATGTTTGCATATATTCCTGCGGATTCGCCCTATTCCCAATGTAGAAACATATCAAATACTGACCCAACAGAAGTTTATCTTTTAGGTAGTTCTCAAGAACGATCTTCGGTCATTATAGCGGCCGAAAAATCACCAAAAGAAAAGCTCTTGGAATATCAGCGATATTTCTTGACTAATAGTGTTAAAAGAGAAAATCAAATAGGATTCACGTTAAAATATAATAAAACAGTGACTTTTCTGCTTTTAGGATTATTGCTAGGAAATGGAATCGAAATAACACTGGAAAATAAGGAAAGTGTACGATTTGTATTGTACGTATCAATGAACATTAAAATTATGAATTTTGAAAATATATCAAAATACGTGAGCTTTCCCCCCTCCCTATGCGGAAAACGAATTCGAGGAACTTGCTTTAAATAATACAAACATCTAACAAAATAGAACTTTGGTTAATAGATTTCATAATCGACTACTGTTTATCGACCAAATTTTGGGATAATTTAACGACTTGACAATGAATGCAGAACCTTTTATTGGAAGTCCATAGCTTGAAAAGAGTTTGAATTTGGATCATTCGTACATGAGACCTTTTTTAGAAACAGCTAAAACCGCGTATTGAATTTACAAAATAACAAACTCAGACCTCCGAGCTTCGACCTTTGCGACTAAAAAAATGAGCTTGAATAACACGGTATGTTCCATATACGTTATCACTGGTGACATGCACATTTATTATTGAACAAGATTTTCTCTTAATGACTTTAACTAAGCCAGCAGTCAGAACGATGTTCTTTAGAAAATAATTTCTATAGCAATATTTATAACAAGGGAACGGAATTTATTGTGATAAAAATGCAAAACATGTACATACATATGTACTTATTTTTTTAAAAACATGTAAGAAAAAATAGAAAATATGTAAAATAAAAATTCATTATTGTGTTTAAAATTGTTCTCTAGAAGCATTTTCCGAGCATAGAACGTCTCTAATCAGTTCTTAACAAGCATTCGGAGTGGCTGAAAGTATGTTCTACCTCTTCAGAAGTAATTGTACGCAGATTTCACTACATATAGTAAGAATTTTAATCGAAATACAAAATACGTTCATAGTATATATTACTATGTTTACGAGAAGCCAGTGTTCCAATGAATAGTAGTACCGTGTTCCCAGTGATGGATCGCGGGGGAGAGGGGTAAAGGGAATACCCCCCTCAATCGAACAATGCGTTAGACAATTTTCGGTAAAAAATATTTGTTAGTTTTCGGTCGAGTAACGAATGTGCTGTTTGAAACATGTGCAAAATCGTAGTTGAAATTGCGTTTCTTCACAGAAATCCGCTCATTCTTGACTCCTAGTACTCAGTCAAGGAGGGGGGTGACAACTATGGAGAAGATATAAAAATATGTAAAAGTATGTAATTATACCAAAATATGTAAAAATATGTAAAATAAAAATAGTTTCAATTCATTCAGAATGTCTTGTAAACTAAAAAATATTATTGGACGCAGGTTTCTAGTTCCTGTAAAAACATGTAATTTCATGGAAATCCGTCCCCTAGTTGTCTTATCTATATGTACGTTTTCTTGTAACTGATGAATTATAACTTTGTTTCCTTTTGTGCAACTTTCCTGTCCGTATTTTCGTATCAATTGTCCTTAAAGCGCAATTTATAAAGGCGCAACTCTCTTTTGCTTCTCTCAATTTTCTAGGAGGATTTGCAATACTCATTCACAAGTGCTCTCAGCAGATTACCCTTTTTCAACTATTTTTTTCTCGGAGTATTGGCGTTACTTATTCACGTCGTTAAAAACTACGTAGTTATGACTTCGTTGCACACGTTATTTTCAACATGTCTGCACGCAACACATTTTGAAACCTTTCGCCATCTCTTATCTCTGGCGAGCTTTATTGGCAAAAATGTTTGGGTCCCTTCTCATTGTTATTATTTTATGAACTGCCGACCTTGAGAGTACGAACCGCCATTGTGTTGATTGATTAGTATGTTTCCTGACGTGTCAACTGCTGTGGTCATTAATCTCGTGTGTGTAGTGAGTATTACAGCCGGGAGGAAGCGGAGTTCTCTCCCGTTGCACTGGGGAGATCCGGAACAGACCTACACGTCGCCTTACGTGGTTTCCTCCTTCAGATATCTCTCTCAGCCGGGGGAAGCTACAACACCCGTCTCGACTCCCTATATATGGTACGGTGTAGGTAGGGAAGTTTATGCGCAAAGGCGGCTCCACACATTCGGCATTCGCCGAGCAGCGAGCTTACTGCTCGTCCAATCCCGAACAGCTGGTATGTTCGGCGAATGTTCGCTCCCTTTGATGTGTCCAAAAGACCGACATGTGGGAGATTCGGCGAGCACCGAATATTCGTCACTCGGCAAATAGCAAGCAACTCATCCACACTACTCGGGATTCGGCGAGCGGTTGCTCGCGACTCGCCAAATAACGAATGTGTGGGGCCACCTTAAGAGGAGAGGAGGCGACAGGGATGAGAAAGGAAAAATATCGCGCGCAGACTGTGGCCTGTATATTAACGTCACCTCTCTAAAGCTGACACTATCGCAATGGGTTTACACAAAACCAAATATGCCACCATTTAGAACTATTTAATTGCTAATTAATTACGCAAAAATTTATTAGTTTGCTCTTCAAATTTTGGCGTACTTAATGGTGAGCTGGCTTAAGATTAAGTTGGCATTACCACAACGGTTATCATAAAAACAAACATACCATCTTTTAGAACAATTTAATTGCTAATTAACTGCTCAAAGTTAATTTAATTGCTCATCATATTGGTGGCATATTTGGTTTTGTAATTACCGATTATGATAGTGCCAACTTAAGAGAGATGTTAAAGTCCTACTCCGTCATTCTCCCGGAAGTGATCGGAGAATCTTCAAAAAACGACCGAAAGTGCAGCCGGCCGCTAGAAGTCTCCTCCAGAGAGCGTCTGAATTTAATCTATCTACCTTGTGCCGAAATTCCACCATCATTGTTCCTCGAACCGTTGAACCTCCCGATACGAGATGCTGGATGTGCTCGTCCAGCATCGGAACAAAAACACGAGAACATCCCATAATTTGTTCCCATCGTCCATCGGAACAAAAACACGAGAACATCCGGGGAATATCATCGTTCATCCTCACTTTTTCTTCGCATCCAGGTGACATCACCTTCAAGGCAGTGCTTCTGCGGCGTCTAAACGAATGGCTCTGGAACGCTTAAGTCGCCGGGAAGGTCGGACGCGGAGGTCGAAGGTCGAACGGCACCGACCTCTAAACAAATAAATATTAGTTCCTTATGCGCCAATGGCGTTATATAGGTTCTAATGGTCGAGCAGTGACAAAATGCTCGAGATCATTAGAAACAGTTAACGCCCGTGGTACATACAGGATTTTTTTTACATAATTTTATTGATTCAGATTTAACTATTTACTAATTAACTAGATGTTAATGTGTCTAGGTTTTCCATTTCATATTTCCCTCTCAAAATTCCCTTTCATCATGCCCTCTCATAATTCCCTCCATAAGAGAACATGCAGCATCATTCAACTGTTTTCATATTTCCCTCGTAACTACGGTCCTTTCGATCCTGGTAAGTTATGCATTGTATATCGAGCTCGATATCGAAGGCAATACAAGCTATAACGTATCAGTAAAATATGAAATGTATTTAAAGATAAATTTATTTAGACTGCAATTGGGTGTAACCCGGAGGCAGTTAATTACATAAATAAGATAATGAATGTCATGCAAATAATATAATAATGGTAATAATAATGCTAAAATGATGATGATAATAATAACAATAACAGTAATAGTAATATATAAACCGCTGATTCTTAAAACATTGAATTACATGAAAAAGAAAAGAAACGTCTATCATCTAAAACCGCCCTGAGTGTTTATAAAATAAAGACCGCACTACACTATACTTCACTTCGCTTCACTTCACTTCACTTCACTTCAACACTAAAAACATTTCCTTCATTATTTCTCTGCTCTACACTGCGCGACACCTCACTTCACTTATAACTTAATATTCTTAGTTAACTACCTTATAAACTTAGAAATACCCTAAATTAATTTCCTAAACTGTTGAACGCTTCGAGGAAACGGTTCAAAGGTTTTTGCAGGCAATTTATTCCAATCCCTTATCGTTCGATTTGTGAAAATTGTAGACATATTAGTGTCTTATTCTGTATATCCAAACTATTTGAATAAATTATCCTTACAAGATTAAATAAATATTTTACAGATATTAAAGCATTTTCAGACACAATTTAGTTTTAGATGTAATCGTCAATTACTTCACTTAACAGAATTTATAGCAAATACTTTTCATAGTGAAAGACACACTGCTGCAATATTTTTAGATACAGAAAAAGGTTTGATAAGGTATGGCGTATTGGACTTTTATATAAATTAAAGCAACTAGGAACTACTCAATATCTTTATCAAATTACTGAAAGATTTCTTGAAAACTGAAGCTTCTGCGTAAAAATTAATCCTATTCTTTCTAGACAGTATTTCATCAATGTTGGCGTCCCACAAACTTCCTATTTATCACCCCTTCTTTTTAATATTTATTTATCTGATTCCGTGTCTAAATGATTCTGAAATTGCTTTATTTGCAGATGACATTGCTCTTTTCACAGATCATTCAGATATTTTATGTGCATACGACAATCTTCAAATGATTTACTATTATTTACTCAATCGTCTGATAAATGGAGAATTAAAACAAACTTGAAAACATCACAAGCAAAACTATTTACTTTGCGAAACCCCACAATCCCACCTCCACTCACAACCAGAAAAATTAGCATTCCTTGGCTCTCAAAATACACTTCTGTTAAACATTTAGATGTCACCTTCGATACAAAACTAAATTGGAAAGAACATATCAAAAATGCAATAGACAAAACATACAATTTTCAAATTGTATCCTATTATAAATTCTAATTTCAATCTCAGTATTGGATTTAAATTACTGACTTATCCATCTATAATAAAACATGCAATTGCATGTGCTAGTCCAGTTTAGTGCAATGTAGCTGCCCCGCATTTAACAACATTACAAATAGTACAAAATATTTTTTAAGAAAAATTGCCAAGGCCCCATGGTTTATTAGTAACGCTCAGTTACATAGATAATATAAATTAAAATCAATGAAAAATGTTTAGAAAACAAAGTTTTTTTTTAATATTCTTCCCGAAGTTCCTTGTTCTTCCCTTTTTAATTTAGGCCAATCCTATAATGAACCAAAGAAAATTAAATCTTATTTCCCTAAAGATATACCTAAATCTCCTTAAAGTCTTAAAACTTCGATTCTATATTTTCTATCTCCAAACTTCAGATAATTAGTATCACAAAATAAATCAATATCGTTATCAAAACAAGGCAGTTAAGTTCCGAGTGACGGACTCTAAAAGTTATTATTTTTTCATTGTAATTCGTTTCCTTGGAAGGCAGTAATGCCAAACAAGCAGAATACTTAAATAAATAAAAAATGATTATCATAACGCGAGAATCTTCGCGGAATAAAACACAGCAAAGACTAGAGACACACATTCCCATACGGAATACGGATCCATATTCCTTTGGAACAAGGTGTTGAATGAATAATCGTTCTAACTACCTCAATCATCCACACATATGAAATAAATAAACTATTAAATTAATGGATTAATAAATGAATGAATGGGGTGAATGAAATGAATGGAATGAGGCGAATGAAGCGAATAAATGAAAAGAACCGAGTGAGTGGGAGTAATCGAAAGAATGGAATGAATCAGGCAAATCGATTGAATGGAATGATTCGAGTGAAAACGCGGCGACAAAGAGCAAGGCAGTATCTCACTGAATAGTCGGAGGCATAGGATGATTAGGAGACAACTCGAGAAATACGGAAGAACGTTGGAAGCGGCGCCGATGGCGGTGAGGCAGCGGTGAATGTAGAAACAATGACGGCGTTGAGTGTATCGGTTGCCGAAGGACCACTACTTAGTAAAGTACGTAAGGTGAATAAGAAAAGGATTGGTTTGCCCACACCAATTCTGCGATTAGCTAAAAATGTCCCTGGCTTTTCTAAAAATACCCGACCTAACCCGACCGGCAACGGCGACATCGCGTCGAGCACGGAAAGACATCAACGCTCGACCTCTCTCTCCTACTCCGAAATCCGGCGACGTCCACTCGAAGGCAGAACAGCAGTGACGTCAGAGCGGGCAGAGGAGCGGTTCGGAGGCTGTTAACTCGTGTAGGTCGCGTGCAGCTCAGACCGGCCACCCGCTCACTCCCCCACTCTTCATCGTCTCCCTCGCGTCACACACGAAGGACACTCGTCGATCTCCTCGCTCCTTCTCCGAAATACGGGGACCCGACCGCGATGCCAGAGCTTCTACGACGTCACAAGGCCCCAACGTGCGTGTGGCTCCGAGCCCGTTCTCTCGCAAGCGCTCGGGTAGGTCGGGCGACCGCGCTCCGCTGACGTCACAACCCGCGCTCCGAACTGCTCTTGTGGCGTCATAACCACCGGGGGCGGCGGCGGCGGCGGCGGCGGCGCGGTCGCTCGCTCGTGACCTGCCGAGCGGAACAGACGAGCGCGGCGTGCGTCGGGGATTTCCGCACCGGAATAGCTCCGTGCCCGTCACGGGACACCGCCCGGCGGCGCTCACCAACGCACCAACGCCCGGCAACGCCCGCTAAGGTGACGTGATTCACACACGGTTGCTGCTATATCGAGACGTCTAATTGCTGGAGTAAATCCTTTCTCCGTAGAAGACAAGTGACGAACCGGTCATCTGGGGAGAATTTTATGCATTTCGCAACACGAAAGGAAACTTTAATATCCTCTCAGACAACAGTGAAGAGTGATGGAGGAAAGGCTTAATATGATCGTGTATTCTCACAAGACAAGTAACACATCACAAACATTGCCATTTTTCAGGAGAACGGTTTTAATGTGAGCGGAGACCATTAAGTCGCGGGCAAAATGTTTTACTCTATGTACAGTGTGTCTCAGCTGACTGATTGAAAATTCGTCTCAACTACGGAGCTATTCTAATATAAATCCCTTATCGAAACACGGAGTCTATTTGAATTCAAGTTCCAAATTATAATAACAAAACTTACAATTATAATTCAATACGAATTATTATTTCGACTTCTTACTCGAAACAAGGCCAAGCTATCAGAACTAATCGCAAGTTACCCATCTCACTATCATTTAACTAATAACCCAGCTTACGCTGAAAAAATATTCGCACCGCACAAATTGCTTTCGATGTTTTCAATTCGGTAGCTTTTTAGAGAGTGATTATTTGTATCTTCCTACACAATGCACAATGATTGGGCACATGGCTTTTATTGCTCTCCCCACACCTTTCGTATGTAATGTCTCCGGGACAGTCTCGCCCCAAATGAACAGCGCAATGACACCAAGCATGGAATGCTACTCTTTGTTTATTGATTGCCCTAACAACGTATATTCTTTTTATTCCCGAGCCTCCATACAATTCCATGGTATTATTAAAGCTTGATGACGATTTTCCCATTCAAATTGAATCCGGGGTTCCTGGCTTATCACAAATGATAATCTTAGTAAAAATGATAATACAAGTAGATTTGCTTAACATATTTATTTACTTAGCTCAGAATGGAATATCTTTTAGATACATCACTTCGCTTGTCCACCACACAGCTTCAGTTGCGAATGTACGCTTGAACTCGCATTATTCGCTATCGCACCACATTAGGAAAAATGTTAAGGCAGTAATTAACATTTCAAAAAATTTTAATATAATTGAGCCTATTAAGGGAAATTTAAGGGAAATTTTTGACTATTCGGTTACTAACCCTTCTGAATATACTAAGTAAACAAAGAAAGAAAATTTAATAGTGTAATTTAATAATATAAAATTAAACACGTACACACGAAGAATTGAATGGCTTATCTCTCTCGTAAATAAAACTACCTGAACCCCAGCAATTACATGCAGAAACGGAAGAGTAGTAGAGTTACAACAGAAAACTACTATATATCCACTATTCTGAAAATAGAAAACCTCAACGATATTGTTTCGTTTTATTCCCCAAGATTAATGAAATAAGGGAGGTTTGCAAATTCTAGAAAAAATTAAATCACTATTCACTGTTAACGTTCCTTTGAAAGACTTCTATGACTATATAGACATTTCAGCATTGTAAAACTGATGGTAAACCGTATATTTGGTGCTCAAAATAGCTAAAAAGTATTTGGGTGCTAGTTAAGACTCGAGCCTTATAACTCTGGGACATGAGTGATATTTTCAGAAATATTCAGACATCTAAGTGATAATCAATGTCTTCGAATCTACTTCCAGCCTTTCTGCAATTTACTTTAAATTTGAAGAAATATTGAATATTTTGAACAACTACATTGTGTTATTTGTTTTACTAATACAGTACATTTTAGTTTTTATACTACCCGATCGCCTTCATATGATGTTTACTAACGTCTTCAGATTGAATTACATCCATTATCGTAAAACTACAGTATTTAAAACGACTCGTTAATAATGAGTTCATTAATTAATTTAATAAATATCTCATTGAAATGGCTTATTAATAATACTCGATGTAATAAAAGGTTCTGCCAAAGAGAATGCAACACCATTAATCATACCGGCATTCAGTTAAAAAAGACGTTAAAATATTAATGCTGCGAAAGAATAAGATAAAATTATATTAAACTTGGTTCAATGATCCTTTTGTCTTCTTTAGTGATTATACTATACTCGCGATACGATCCTGAATGAATAATCAACTAACTTGCTTATAATGGCTTCTTTTTGTCACTTGTAAGCTGAATACACATCTCGCAAATAAATTAGAAAATTATATTTCAATTTTTTTTTAATATAGGAGTACCCTTACAGTAAAGACTATTACTGTTTTATTATACCGGTTTTTGCCCACTTTCAATGGAGAACCTAATCTGGATTCTCCTGGTTCAACAAATGGCTCTAGAACATTCACTTTATCTTTCAAAACACGCCAAACGAAACTAAGGTGCAAAGGTTTTCATCATTTGTGTCCAATTTTCTTTATTCCGGCACCTTCAGCGTCGGAAAAAGTATTCATTGAACAGACATTGATCCTCTTGTTTATCGACACGATTTTTCACTGTTAAATTTTCTTACTTTGTATATCCCGAAGGGCTAGAGACCGAATAGTCAAAATTTTCCTAACTTTTTTCCTGAAAGCATTGAAGTTTCTTCCCATCCGATAACTTTTGAATCAATTAATGGACCAACAGATTTGATAAGTAAAGGATCAAAGTATCTACTTTCAGCGTATGAGTAATGTAGCCTAAAATGTCTCAATTCTGTCGTTTTAGAAATATTTCAAAGCTCGTTTCTGGTATAATGTGTACAATAACCCAAGTCTGCAACCTAAAAGCTGTTTTCATCATTTTATCTAATTCTCGTGTTTTGGGGTGCACCGAATTTGATAATAACCATCGTTTCTTCCCGGGACGTCAGTTTTTTTCACAATCGAAATGTAACTTGGTTAAACCGGTAGCTGGATAACGCTAAATTTCAAATTCATCACATTTGGGGAAAAAGACTGAACAAGGAAAAACAAATTTATATCCACTGCCAGTGCTCTCAAAAACAAGAGAATGCACATGGTCGTCATAGGGAGCACCGCATTGTTGACTGTGCTAGGGCTTACCCGCAGATGTTCATGCATGCATTAACTTGTTATCTGACTCAGTCCCAGTCTTTTCTTTCATTTCAGCCTTCATCCTACTCTATCTGGTATTTAAATCAAATGTCAAAATTGGCACACTAGCGCCCCTAGGGAAAGTAATGGCAAACTACCCTAGGTATACTTGCTCAGGATAAGCCACACAAGAAGGAACTAGGGGCTTCTGGAGACTAGCCTAGGCACTAATCAGTGTATGGCATTAAAAGTAGTCTTCATCCAACTATTGTCTGAATGGTTCAAAGATAGTGCAATACCTCTAAGAACGTGTATAAATTCGCCTGATAGTTTCTGTTTCATATGTGGAGAATTCACGGTGAAAAAGGAGCAGTTGAATATTACGAAATTTTTTAAGAAAATTTATTTCATTTATTTTAAATTAGAACTTTGTGATCAAGATAAAGTTTGGCTCCTCAAAGAGAGTAAGCGTTGCACCAAATACCCTTGTTTTCTTTGTTTATGTGGCAGTGGATACCAACAAAATCACCGGAAGCAATAACATTGGCTACAAAGAAGTCAAGTCGTTGGTGTAAAGAATGTCCTCAGGGAAACATTGAGACCCCTGAGAAGTGTTTATTAGCACCTCTACATATAAAATTATGAATAATGAAGCAATTTTGAGGCACTTGCCAACGATAGCAAATGCTTCAATATCAATCAAATATCTGGGATTGAAGTTTCCTGATTTAGCGGAGACAAATTGGAAAGAGGGAGTTTTTGTTGAGCCGGATTTTAGAAAACTCATATCCGACAAAGTCTTTAACAGTCCAATGACTCCAACTCAAAAATAAGCGTGGGTTGCCTTGACTGGGGTCATAAAAACTTTTTGGGAACCTAAAGGATCCCAATCAAAAGGATATATAGGAAACAATGTTGAAAGTATTCCAAAAGTTTAGTTGCTCCATGAGCTCAAAAGTCCATTTTCTTAACTCACACTTTGACTATTTTCCTAAAAATTTGGGAGCAGTGAGTGAAGAGCAAGGAGAATAAAGTATTTCCATTAAGATATAAAAGAGATAGAAAGAAGGTATGAAGGGAAAGAGTGATACGATGATAGTTGACTACTGCTGAATATATCTTCCGGAAGTCACCTACCAGTGGAAAAGCTCAAAAAGAAGTTTGGAGTAAAAATGACGATTTAACAAGGAATACGATTAAGTGTGGTGTTAATTTTATCGTCAACTGTGCAAATGAGTTAATATTTTTATGTAAATTTAATATTTGCGTTAAGTGATTTTTTAAACGGCGATCATCCGTTTATTCCAATGCCTGAGTCCCAGGACAAAACGAATGTCATTCTTGGATTCAGAGCACTAAAAAACGTAAGAATCAGTCAATTAAACCGAAACATCTGACCAATTTTTATTTCTCTTATTTTATTTTCCAGACCTATGTAATCTAACCGTCAGACGTTAAGCACATTTCTAAGGATAGTAAGGAAGCTATATTGTTTCTCCTTCACTATTCCTTTGATTAAGATATGGAGATAAAACATGTTTACAAAACAATTATCGTAAGACATCATATAGTACTACAATATGAATTGGATAACCAATAGAGTATTGTAATAAAATGTTACCATACGAATACTATGTCTAATCCACTTAACAAAAAATTATATACATTACATTATAATACATCTTGGAAAATTTGTTGGACTGTTGTTAGTTAATAGTGGACCACCTATTATTATAACTCTTGTGTTTTAATAATATATTTTATGAAATCCATCTCAAGTTTCTAAAGTATGACTTCAGGTAATGAAAGCTTGTAAAATATTTTAGACTAGATAATCCTTTTTTGGTTTCCTAATCCATCAATTATCTTGTTTTGCCTCATATTGTATCGCTTAAAATGTATCATAAACCAGAACTTTAATTCGTATGTATCAAAGTGGTGTTTTTTAAGACGTTCTTGTTAAGAAGTTGAAGTAATTAAATTCAAACATTACATTGCATAACAATAGTTCATACAATTTTATTTTCTTATAAATGATCCGGGAAAATACTAATCTTGGCACTCGGAAATAAATCATGCGAGGAAACGTTTCATACTACACTTTCCGATGTTTCGTTGATGTGTGTAGATTTAGTGATATTAGGGAGGATGCTGAAGTAGCCAACCTCGTGTGACGATGATGATAAGTACTCGTGAATGACAAAAGCGACTGTACGTGGTGGATGACGTGTTTCTTGACTTTTGTCAAGATCAGCCCTTTCTGGAACACTCTTTAACTTCTCTTTAATCCTTAACTAGGGCTTTGGGCTAGCAGAACGCAATCGAAAACCACTAAAAGACCTTCTAAATAAAGGCTAGGGCCATGCTTCCACATTTTAGATTTTGTTTCTTCCATACGATGGTTTTGTTAGATATAAATAAGGCTAGAATAATACACTGGAAACCGAAGTGTACGCCAATGGTATAAATGAGTATAAACAACCTGTAACAACTATTGTAACACAGCTTCCGGGTCATTGACCCCCATCTCGATCGGGTTTTCGTCCAGTTTCCCTGATCCATTGAGCAAATGCTGAGATGGCCCCTTGTTTTGCTTCTGGACATAAATGTAACTTCTGTGCACGTCTTCTAGAATTCAGTGGGAAATACAATTATTCAAATTATCGTTTCCATGTTGTCGCGGCAGGAAGTAATAAGAGCCAAAATTTATTGCTTATTTATCCTTGAAAATAGATTTTATTACATGGGACTTTATTGGTTTGTTTTTTTCTCCCTTTCAAAATTCAAAATTTAAGTAGTATATGACTTAGTGTAGGGATCACAGAATTTTGAAAATGTGCACACAATTCACTTTTCCCCATAGCACGTCATACGCAGTTTTTAACTGTTTTTTTGACGTAAAATAAATAAATAAATAAATGGAAGTGGGGGAAATCTTTGATAATACAAGGGTCTAAAATAATACCATTGAACCTCTTGTTTTTTTTAAAAAAATGTTAGGACTATATAAATCTAAAACCATGAGCAGATGTTTGCTGGGATATCGTATGTAAAAATTAAAGAAGTGTTAAAATCAGTAAAGCTAAATTAAAAATTGAAGGTAATTAAGTGCCGCATTTCCAAATTTTAGACCTTTTTTAATGGGAGCAAAGATGTCAGGCATCAAAACTTCGATTTTTATTTCATTTTATAAAGTTATGTAAACATTTATTTTTCAAATAATCCCCTTTTCTTGGTCGTATGTCAATTTTAAATGTTTACGATAAAAATTAAACCTACGTGGTGTCGCTAAAGAGAAATATATTCAGCATTGGAATTTTTTTAACATGAAAGAATTCTGTATAATTTTGTATTTTATAAAAGCTCAATTTCATTGTCTTACATCCATTCCAAGTTAGCGGTTTTCAATAAAAATTAATCCCTACAGGAAGGGTACCATCATCTCCATAAATTTGAAGACTTATATTTATGTTAAAAATTTTGAAATACAAGAAACATTTTCACAAAACTAAAGAAGATAGAAAACAAACTTTTAAGAGCAACAATTATTGATGCCAGTATACTTATATTGAACCATTCTCTTTACCCATGTAAGGGGAGAATCGTGAGGGTAGGACAATGTTTGATTACTAGTGGTTCTGGACGCGTCAACTACAAAGGTCATTATTCCCGTAAGTATAGTCCACACTTTTTGCTCGGGAGGTGGCGGTGATCTTGCCCTGTTGAATGGCCAGATCCGGCACCGACCTACCGTCGGCTACCGGGTTTTCCCGAATCAGTGGTATCATGTCTCACCAGCGGGTCACCGCCCCAGCCGGGACAACTTCTACGCTTCCGACCGGTCTCTCGGCGTGTGTGGTAGTGTAGTGCATGTAAGTGTTAGTGTGTAGTGTGTGTAAGAGGTAGGATAGGACAAAGAATAGGAAGGAAACATCGCGCGAGGTCCATCGCCCTTTTTGGTAGGGGACAGCTTCGGCATTCGCCTGGTATTGATCGGAGAAACCATGGAAAACTACCAATCAAAGCAGTAGGCCGCTAGAATTCTCCTGCAGACAGCGACAGAATTCAACCCAGCTATCTGGCTTGTGTCGAAAATCCTGCCACCGTCGGGACCCGAACCGCAGATCAGAGGCAGGAGAGCGGAGCGGCCAGAGGCACTACAGTAACATCAATTGATGCCTTAAGCCACCTAAGTCAATAAAAGTCCATTTTTAAACAGATTTTTATTGACATATCCTCACGATTCTCCACATATACCTGTACATCTAATACGAGGTCAAGATCAACATAACATTCTGTGTTAGCATATAAGTTTTAGAAATATTTTAAAAAATTCGAGATTTGTTTAAAATAATTTATTTTTTAAAACTTTATAACGTTTTTGAATGAAAAGAGTTCAGTGTAAAATAAAAACCAGATCTGTGTAATTGTCGAGTTGCAACTAGTTAGCTTCAGTTCTATTCTAGGAAATGGTTTATAAACTTCTACTTTTGCCATGGGAAAGATATCCCCCTCCGTTTAATTTTTTCAAACCTTTGGTCTAGCCTGAACTAATGCTACCCTTATCTCAAGTGGGAACAGAACACTTTAATTCCATCATGATGTCGCGGTTGGTGGGCTATCATTCGGACTGACGCTGTGGCGCGGTGGGCGGGGCGCCCTCCGTTCTGTTCTCCCGCAATCCCTTCCGGCGCGCTGCCCGTCTTGGGGAAGGCCACCGAGGCCCAGCGCGAGGGGAATCCCCACAGTTTGGCCACCGCACCGCACCGCAGCGGGGCTGAGCTGGACGAGGTGCGGCCCTCGCGGTGGCCTGCCCATTCGGCGCTCCCTCGCATCCTGCCGCCGCACCTCGGCGGTGCGCCTTTTGTAGTACATGGAAACAAGAGAAAGGAATAAGCAAAGATGATAGTTATAATAGAGAAGAATGAAAAAATTGATTTATTAAACAGTTAAAAACAGTATTTTAAATTTTATTATTATTATTATTATTATTATTATTATTATTATTATTATTATTATTATTATTATTATTATTGTGTAATTGTTGGGAAATCGGAAAGATGTGGGAAAATTTTACTTTTCCACCTATTACTTCTTCCCCCTTTTCTTCGCTTTTTCTTCCTTCCCTTTCCTTCACAAACTTCCCCATTTATGTCTTTACGACCCTTTCCCCTAAATGCCTCTTCTCTTCACCTTCACTATTATGCATACCATATTCTTCTATATTAATGTTCGGCCATAAGCCGCCATCCTGATTGAGGTTTTTCTGGGTTTACTCAATCGCTTAAGGCATATGCCAGCATGGCCCCTAGTTTTGCACTCCCAGACGTAAATGTACAGATTCCCCCCCTCTTATAAGTTACTACCCTGTATCAATGTAGACTCAGTGGTTAGGCGAAAGACGAGGCCCTATGGCCTGAGCCTCGCCATTAATAAAGAATATATATGTAGAGAGATATTGATTGATTGATTGATTGATTGATTGCAGAAACCGTGCACTTCAGTCTGCAGGGTTTCTTCGTGTTAAGTTTTGAGAATTTTTGATTTTTATTTTCCCTCCTTACTAAGCAGTGAAGAGAAAGTACTATAATGCTGCTATAAATTTTCTCGCAATATAGCGTGCAATATTAGCAATTTTAAAAAGTAACAACAGCAAGACATTCTCAAAAACGGCTCCAATTTTTTTTTACGTTTCGGTAGGGTTAGTGTCAAAGGACCTCTATACGATAATGTAAAAGCCATATTACTGTATTCTTTTGTTTTTTCAAAAATTACAAAAATGTATTTTTTTTACTTGTCTCTGACGTCAGTAATACTTACATTAGGGGCAATTTCTTAACATTATTAGATTTTTTAAGAGTCATGGTAGGTATTAAGTTATTTTTTACTTCGTTATCTTCTTTAGCCCCAAAAGACGCATATTCAGTATTTTTCATGTCTTTGCTACAAACGGTATAAAAGATAAGGTGAAAAGTTTGCTTTTCAGTGTCGTAATAGTCCTGAGTGACCCAATCTCCAATCTCGACTTGATTCGTTTTAAACTCCTCTATCGCCTCAACTACCTCAGTTTGCTCGCTCAGCTCGACCACTTCAATCTCAATAAATAATTTCATCAATAAACAATCACATCACCTCAACCGCTGCGTTATTATCGATATTCTCAAATTTCATCTAAATTTAATTTACCGCTTTTATATCTAACCTCAGTCAACTCGAACTCTTCCAGAACATCAACAATGGCAACTTCCCCTACAACTCAACCACTTCATTCTTCTCAACAACTCAGTCATTTTAGTCTCAGTGTCTCAAGCACCTACACCTCAACGATCTCAACTTGCTCATTTACCGTAACCACACGAACACTGAAAGCGGGAGCGGTAGCTCTGTCTATCAACTGATGTCATTGCAGCACCTCTGACCGAGAGGTCCTAGGTTCCCACACCCCACGGCGGCAGGATTTTCGACACTAGCTCTTCAGCTAGGTCGAATGCAGTCGCTGTCTGGAGGAGAATTCTAGCGGCCGGCTGCTCTGATCGCTAGTTTTCCGTGTTTTCTCCGATCAACACCAGGCGAATGCCGGAGCAGTACCAAACGGGCCACGGACCGCGCGCGATCTGTCCTTCCCATTCCGTGTCTTATCCTCTCCACTTACACTCACACTTACACTAACATGCACTACACTACCACATATCCCGGGAGACCGGTCGGGAGCATAGAGCTTGTCCCGGCTGGGGCGGTGCCCCGCTGGTGGGAGAGTCCTGATTAGGGGGAAACCCCACTAGCCGACGGTAGGTCGGCGCCGGATCTCGCCATCCAGCGGGGGAAGATCACCGCCATCTCCCGAGAACAAACATGCACTACACTTACGAGACTAATGACCAAAGCCGTTGACGCGCCCGGAAACACGAAAAACTCAATCAATCAATCGAACACTGAAACTCATGAATCACCTCAAGCGCACATTCTTCCCAACCTCACGAATAGAATTATCTCAACCTTGCTGTTCTATGTACACAACAATACGAATACATCGACTTGACGAGAGTACTATTCGATAACGTCTTATTCCAGCGGATGCTAACGAATTTGGAGTGCTGTGAACAATAAAATGTTCGGTTGTCTCATGAGAAACGATAGGAAAGCAATGTGCTAATTGAGCAGGAAACGAGCCGACATTAACCGAGAAAGACATCTGTGTGAAAGCATCTATGAATTACGTAACGGCAGGGAAAATCAGAAACCTTTCATTCAGGTCACAGAGTGTTTGTCTAAAGATAAAGTAGAAAATGTAAATACATTGCTTCATGGACGAAATCTTTTCGGAAAACTTTGGGGAACATTGAACCTACAAAATATAATTGTACCACGAAATATCATCTGATTAATCGTGTGAGATATACAAAATTTCTCTACATTAATTTCTGGCAAAGATCTTAGCGTCCGGCTTGCTGGGTCAATGGGTCACGATATATTATAATCCGTATTACCTTTATAATGGATTATAGGATCCGCAGACTATACAGCGCTGCTGGGAATCTGAAATAGAATGATTCTATTCCTAGTTCATTACTGTTTGGATTGACTAAATGAAAGATCACTTTCTTTTCTGAAGAACAAAATTTAACAAAGTTTGTTACCTATTTAGCAAACAATTTAGTGAATTTAACAAAATGATTTTATGTTGTGCCTTGGATCAAGATATCTTTGAATTTACAGTTTTATACCGCGGTTAACTTATCTATTCTTCGTTGATGTCCCTCGTAGACTTCTCAGTCGAAATATCTTGCGAGCTTGCCGTAGTCCAAAGTCCCAAGAAATCCTCTTCTGCCCCTATCCAAACTGGTCTCAAACTATCAAACTTATCAGTCCCGATTACGTCCTATGACATAGTCCCGAAATCTATAACTCGATTACCACTCCCGACAAAGTCCCAATTTATGCATCAATATTACTTCCACATGCAATATCTGCAATATCATTTACTGTCCTTAAAATTTCATGATCTGATAACCCGACTCTGACTATCTGCACTACACTCGCTCCCTCACGAACCTACGATCAGTTCAGACACGCGATGCCGGTCAGAATGAAATCTTCCTGCATGATTCACCCTCGAAGACTTCGTATTAAACTACCTTCCTCTTTTTTCATAACATTTGACCGTCCTTCTCTCACCCAGCCACTCCATACGTTCGTTATATTTTGGTGTAGCTGACCTTTCGATCGTCTAAACTTCTTCGCCCAATCCCAAATTTTCTACTTTCGGCATCCAGCCACCTCTTAATGCATTTTCCACCATATAGTCTACAAATAAATGTTTGTTTATTTTCATGTGACATATCGGTATGTCACACGTGTCTATTATTTTTCGATGTGTTTGAATTTACCCGCATCTTGGGTAATGGTAAAACGGATAAAGAAGCATTCTTTTAAAAATCGACCAGTAGGAGGAGAAAACTATTGTAACAAGTGCATTACTAGAATGTAAAAAGTAAAAAAACAACAACTGGGAATTCATTAAAGCCGCATAGAGTGATTTTCATTATGTGCCGCCAATTACAGTTTCCTTCCTTCCTCTTTTATTCGAATTACGGTACCTCTGCGGCACGACATTATTTTAAATAATAAAATTCACAAATTAATTAACGATCAATGTAGACACTCGCAATTTATAAACACTAACTAGACATTATTAAATAAAAAATAGCTTTGGATAATTATCATCTTCAATAAACTATTTCAATTTTTTAAATTTTTCTTTTAAATATTGTTATAACTAGACATCGGATGTTTAGGGAAATGCCTATTTTTTCTAGAGAACTTATTTAAAGACTAATATAAGTGCACGAATCAAGACAAATGATGACATATGACGATGTTTTATAATGCTTATTTTTGCTTATTTTAGCATATGTGCCTATTTTTTGCATAAATACCTTTTTTAGGACTTGCTATGATATCGGAAAATCGGCGATGGTCCAACGTGACCATTCATTTACGAAACCTTCAATTCACGTCTTGAAATTTGAAATTACGAGTGAATTTCTGAAAGTATACCAACTGATTTTTCTCCATTTCCCTATTTCATAAATAGCAGCCATGATCTGAGAACACCGAGGGAACTGAAATTTTAAGTGGAAATAAATATAAAATCCCAGAAGGTTTCAGTGTTGCTGGTGTTGGACTGCTAAAATATATGCCAGACACCCAGGCGTCGCAAATTTGAAATTGTGATCCTTGAAAAGTTATTGGTAATATGTAAATAGTACTGGTTAATGGAAACTATTAAGAATAAAATGTGGAAGAGTTGTAATTATGTAAATCTAGTTTTACATTAAAATATAAATACAAAATAATATAGACAAAAATTACAATTTTTCCATTTTATTGTGTATGTAACTTATGACAGTGCCTTTTTTCTCTCCTTATTCTTGACTTTTTCACTGCCTTTTTAGGCGCCTAAAAGACGATTTTTTAGTGCCTAAACATCCGATGTCTAGTTACTCTACCATGCCACGCTTTTCGATTTCCTTACACAATACAATGACTGAGCATTTACGCATTTCTCAGAAGTAGATATTTCTTCATCATTTCTTTACTTATTTAGAATACTAGCAAGTCTGCATACATCTAATTAAATACCCAAATACTAGTGCCCAAATTTAAAATTATATGAAATTTTAAAAAATATCGTTAGATAGTTTTTAAATTACTCAGCGGCATTGAACATATTTCTAATCGCATAAATATTTGACGTTATAACTTCATTCTTGAAAATAAACAAGAAATAATTTTTATTATCTTTATTCATACTATTTGCAACAAAAATTAAAATAATATGCCTATGTTTGATAATTTAATATATTGTTCTTCGAAAAATTATTTTAATAATTTGAATCCTTTTTAAATAAAATAATCTAATTTATATTTTATTCATCTTTTGATTTTTTATATTTTTATACATTCTTCCCTCATTAATTGGTTAGAACGCCCGCAAGTTAGTACATGATGTGAATGACTTGGCTATAACTCACGCAGAGGAAAGGCAGTGGGAGGAAGGTACTTATTGAAATGGCATGCAACCAATCCTGCAGCTGATAACAACAAACTACTGTTTTGCAATTGTGATGTGTCACAGCAAAGAGAACAGTAGTCTTTTG
This sequence comes from Teleogryllus occipitalis, assembly GCA_011170035.1. NCBI lineage: Eukaryota > Metazoa > Arthropoda > Insecta > Orthoptera > Gryllidae > Teleogryllus > Teleogryllus occipitalis. Next base: position 24,720 of record BLKR01007642.1, read on the forward strand.
CCTTTCTGTTCTTGGAAGAAAAATCCATATGAAAATGATTTAGCGCATTCAGAAACATTCGAGATTGCTTGGTCGGAAGAGCTATTTCACTTCATTGATAATAGATGTTAAAAGTTAGAGCTAAATGAAGAACATGCCAGTACTAGGTTTGTTTGTATTATTTTTTTAATTCACACACAACTGCAGAAATAAATGGTAATGTAAATGAACGATATGTAGTTAGTTGTTAGAACGATATGTAATGCTGCGCGAAAGAAAACCGGCGAATTTTCGGCAGAAAAATTCTTATTGCAGGACGCTGATAACGAAAAAGTGGATAAATCCAGTCGCTAAAGTTAGAAAAAAAATCCTCTAACACATGACGTAGGAAGAATCCATTTTTTGGAATCCCTGATACCAAAAAATCCATTGACGGTACGTCTGTCCGTCCGACTGTCCGTCTGTGACCACTGCTAGCGGCTAAACCTTTCAGCCGATTTCTCCAAAATTTATATTCCTCAATCATTCCTGCTGTCGCAGCCCCTTAAATTTGAAACCGATATTTTAATTTTGAGGGTATTTTACATGAAGACTCTGGGACATTTTCAAAAGTTTCAAAAAAATTGCTCCATTGTTTCTGATTAAATCTTGTGGTTGGATATTGCAAAAGTTCGAAAATTACAAACGTTCAAAATTTTTTGGGCATCTTACTACAACTACAATTATTGACATTAGGGGTTTTCCCTTAATAAAATATATTTCTTATAGATAGATTTTGAAATAAGGTCATGTACAATTTTTCGAAAATGTGTGTACTTTTCGCGCATTTTTACGTTAAAATACAGGCGAGAAAGTACATAGTGTTTTGCTCCTCTGGTTTCTTTAAATGAAAGGTAGTGGGCCTTGATGTTTTAGCGCTTGCTCTTAAGGACTGGCTTTAAGGAAAATAACACTTATTTGTATAATTTATTAAAACTAATCAAGTGAAAGCTTATCGGCCGTTTTTGTTCATGACGTCGTTTTCGTTCATTGCGTCGTTTTATGATGCCGTTCATTCATTCATTGCGTTAGTTAGTTAGTTAATGCCTTATTTTACGTGGCGAGACTCGGGCCATCAGGCCCGCTCTTCCGTCTAACCACGCAAATTTCGTTACGCTCCTTTCACCACCTAGCGGAGAAAGGAGGTATTATCTTGGGCGATGAAACAGGCGGATCTCAATTTTGCTCAGAGGCTTCATTTAGGCTTGAGGATCTTTTACATGCAGTAAATCTACTAACATGGGACAGCCGGCTTTACTTCCCCTCCGAAGGAAGGCGTACGAAGGATTTTTTCGCCCTTAAAAATCCACGGCTTCGATCGGGTTTGAACCCGCGAACTTGGGTACAACAGTCCGGTACGCTGACCGTTATACCACCGAATCCGCAAATACCACCGAATCCGCGTCGTTTCATTATGTTGTTCATTCATTCATTACGTGTTTCATTATGTCGTTCATTACGTTGTTCATTAAGTCGTTTCATTAAATCGTTCGAGACCAACTACGATTTGGTCTTGGTCGTTTTGTTTTGCGAGCTGCAATACGTCTATGGTTAGTGGTCAACGTTTCGTCATTAACGCGAGCAAGCATATGAGTGTGTAATAGTGACGGAAGACCATCTTCACGATGTTATACTCGCGCATCATGAAGGGAAGATAGCGAGTTTTAAGTTCGAAGATTGTTTTAAATGCAGAGAATAGTGTGTGTACCTGAACGCGATGTCCCGCAATCGTTTGAAAGATGTGTTCTCTACGCAAAAATGTGCAGACTTATATGTGATTCATCCGATTAATATATGTCATGCATATTTTTAAAGTTTTTTTAAAATTTTTAAGTGAAGGAGGATAGCAGTATCTCTTACAATAGACCACTACAAGACAATGTACAAATATTGGTAAATCAGCAAAATACCCGGCGTTACTTGGGCTTTCTTCATGTCCAATCCTTACAAAAGAGGAAAAAGATCAATTTTATTAAAAAAAACTCGGTGTTTAAGATTATTATTTTTAATGTAATTGGTTCAAATTTTAATAATATACAATAATTTTCTTTCATTTATTTTACAGTACGTTGGTATTAGATGTTTACCTGCTCTGCTTTCCTCAGGACCTCAAAGTGCATCCTTAAAAATCTATTTTATGTATGCATGAAAAATGTATTTCTACAAAAATATTTTTCAAGGTAATTCTGAATGTTTTGATAAAATGTGCTTAATGTTTTTCTCGTATACTCACTTCAAAACCCGCATTTGGTAGAGAATTCATTCGCAACAAAGGTGAGCATTTTTTAATTTATTTTTTTGATTTCTTTAAGGTCGCATCGACATCCAGGTCATTAGCGACTACTATTGGAGTTAACGTTATTGTAACTGTGAAGATGAACCCATATGATGATGATAAGTGGGCGAAAGGACGAATACAAATACAACCATGCCCGAGGCGGGACTCGAACCCGCGACACTTCGGTCTGAGATCAATACGATACTATTGCCTTAGTGATCTCGGCCACCATATCGGCAAAGGTGAGCTTTGGCAGCCTAGGCGAAGAATGAATTTGAGAGGACGATTACCATGGCAACATCAAGTAAACAAGACAATGTACCTACAAATGACATATTGGCAAAAAATATTATTTTTTGAACACAGAATGTTTTTAACTTATTTATTGTTCACATTTATATTAAAAACACAATTTCATATATTCTGAAATATTATACTGGAATATCGCACTCCATACTTACGAAACAAAGAGCCAAAATCAGCCGGAAATTCTACACGCTTTAACAATTGTGACAGTACTAACAAATTCAGAGGTGATAATGTAAAAGAACATCTACATCTATACGACGAAACCGCATGGTATAAATGAGTTCTCTCTAAAAATTCAAACCTAAAATTGGGAGGGAGTATACGAAAAATAATTGTATGCACCTTGGCTGAAATGGAATGATTTTGGACTCGGCTCCACCTCAGCTCCGCCTCGGTTGGTAAACACATCCAAAATCATTCATTTTTCGGCTTTGATACATAAATAACTATTACATAACTAAAAAGTACTACCCTAACCATTCAATTAAAAATGTATCAACAGAAGTTAAAAAAGCACTTTTCGAAGTGATTCAAAATATATTAATCTAAATAATATTAACCTAGTCAATATGTTAACTGCAATGCCAACAAAGAGTTCTGACAGAGCTCGGAGTCGAAACTGCTTATAATCAGAATCGCATGTAAAAAAAAAATACAATACACCAATGATACATGCATTGCATTCTGACTGTGACGACTGCACGCACGACTGAACGAATTTATTTTGTTTGTGAACAACTTGAAGTTGTTAACAATGGTGTTACAAAATGTTCATATAGAAGTTTAACGATTAAAATTTTTATTATTTATTTATTTATTTTACGTAAAAAACAGTTGAAACTGCGTATGACGTGCTATGGGGAGAAGTGAAATCTGTGCACATTTTCAAAATTCTGTGATCCCTATACTAAGCCATATACTACTTGAATTTTGAATTTAAAAAAACCGCTCCCATGTAATAGAATCTACTTTCAAGGATAAATAAGCAATAAATTTTGGGCTCTTATCCATGATGTCCTACGTCAAGGAATAATACTTCCTGTCACGACATCATGGAAACGATAATTTGAATAACTATATTTCCTACTGAATTCTAGAAGACGTGCCCAGATAATGAAGTTACATTTATGTCCAGAAGCACAACAAGGGGTCATCTCAGAATTTGCTCAATGGATCAGGAAAACTGGACGAAAAACCTGATCGAGATGGGGGTCATTGACCCGGAAGCTGCAGTACAATACTTGTTACAGGTTGGTTATACACATTTATACAGTCCAAATTGTAAATAATGCATTATGTATCATGGTTAAAATTAATGTTACTTTTCTTGTGATGCTCAGTATAGTCTCTAATTGTATAGAAACAGTTGTGCAGCAGAAACGATTTCACCTTGGATTTATACTTTTCTATTGGATTTAATCGTTTAATGTCATCTGGCATTTTAAAATCTTAGGGTCTTATTACATGATCTTACGCACTGCTACTGTCCTCTGGCGCAAATATATTAGGAACCCGCTGTTAGCGATAGGCTACAAATAATATCGTGATTCAACTACCAATATGTTATTTAAATTATTTATTTTCGTCTTAGTGTTGTATTAATCTTGTACTAAACTTTGCAAGGACACTGTGGCAATTCTAAAGAATATATTGTAAAAATTTCGCATCTATTCATTCACTACTTTTTGTGGTATCAGTGTCGGTTACATGTCGCTGAAATCACTTTTATTAGTATAGATTTCAATTACATTAAAAAAATAAATTTAATACTGTGTTCACAATGAACAGTGATCGTGTTTTTCCATAATTTGTAAACCTCCTTCATTTCACGATCTTCGGAGAATACTGGCAAGGAATGAAACAACATTTTTCTCCCTTTTGATTTTCCGAACAATTCATATGCCATTATTTTTCTTGTAACTTTCCTACAGCTCTTCCTATTGTGCAATGTAATTTCAAGGGTTCACCTAGTTTTTCTTAAAAAAAAGAGAGAGAAAATGAAAACTAGTGGCGCTATAGAATGGCACAGACTTTCGTCACGGACGGACAGACGGTTGGAGAGACGAACGAACTAACAGACGGACTGACAGACGGACAGATGAACGATCAGACGGAAGGACGTTTTGAAAAAACCGCATTTTCCGGAATCAACGACTCACTACTCGGAAACTGTGACTACATAACTTGTTAGAAAGAGTAATTTAGTACATATTAGAACAGGATTGATCCACTTATTCCGTTCAGGGCTCACAATACAAGTTTTTCTGTCGAAAAGTCACCTTTTTTTGCCAAAGCATTGGATAACTTTCTATATACTACGTATATTATTCTGTATATACGTACGAATACGAGAAAATGAAAATGTTAATTTTAAAATAGTTAATGTTGATTGGAATGCATGTAACTTAATATTTTTAATAGTAATCTTACTATCTGCCCCTTGGGTTTCATTCCTCACGTCCTTTTTTCATGATTTTAAAAAATAAAGTCCTTAATATTCAAAAAATTCTATAATATATACTAAAACAATATACTAAAACAAATTAACTTTAATTTGGTGAAGTTTCTTTGCTGGAAAGGTGGTCCGTGCAGTTTGAAGTTTCATAATCAGATTTTCAAAATAGTCAAGTGGATCTAAAAAATGACATAATTACTCAGTTTTACTGGTTGTAAATACGAGTGTGTGTATTCCCATATTCGAGATGTAAGACATTTTTTAAATTCTTTATTTCTAATTTTTATATTTAACTTCCCGAATATATAGCGGGTGTTTAATCGGATATATGTAGACTTGTTGGAATTCTAAAAGAGTGAAGAAATATTAAAGAAATATCTACTTCTGAGAAATGCTAAACGCTCAGTCATTGTATGGTGTAAGGAAATCGAAATGTTTGGCATAAAAATACACCACAATGCAATAAAATGACTAATTTCAAACGTAAGATTGGAGTAAACAGTTTGAAGAAATTTGGAGGAAATAGTTGAAAAAGCTGATTCACTTAGCGTTGCACATGTTCACGAAGTCAAAACGGAAGAGAGTAAACACACACTTGGTATAGATGTGACTACGTGTCGTAATGCTTCCTTAACGCCAAAGCGTTGGAGCATTTTGAGAGTCAGGTAGTTCATGACTTTTCTCCCCATAAAAAAGGCATCTTAATCTTTCATCCAACAGAGACCAATATATTCACGAATCTCTTTTATCAACGAAAGAGAGCCAATAATAGTGTGAGAAATTGAATGTGAATGTAGTTTAAAAATAATATTCAAGGACGATGCTAACAACACAATATTTAAGATTAATGTAATCATCAGCATTTCATAATGTGACTTCCATTGAGTGACTTTCAGAGGTGCTGAACGAAGATTCAAACAAGGGGCTGTTAATGTGGGAGAGATATATCTGAATAACGTCACTTAAAATTAGTTTGCTACATTTCGCCAGGAAATATTCAAGCCTCCGACCAGGAGCGGGTTGGGACATAAAAAGCCTAACCATGGGCTTGAGATCTCCGCTGGATTGGGCGCCCAAAATTTCTAAAACAAATGTTAATTAGTTCATAATTTTTTTAAAATAGATTAATAGAAATTTTAAAATTGCAAAGGTTGTAGTTTACTATATTTGTTATGATTACACAAGTTCAAGATCTCTATATAATTCGGGATAATAGACAACACATGCAATGCATACAGTGGTGTAAATTAATATACAGATGTGGCAGCCTACAATTTGTAACGCTACACTAGCGCTACAAGTGCATCTAGGTAATTCTATCCAATATTTTAGGTCTCGTTCTCCTTTCTTTGTTTTTCATTGTTCTGGTCTGATCCGGTCTATGCCATCTGTGTTTTAATGTTGTCTATGAGTGGCTTTGCCTGGTTAAACTATACATGTTCCTTGACTTATAGTTCTTGGGTAGTTCTTTGGTACAGTACAAGAAATAACAAAAATTACGATTAAGCTAGAAAAATGTTTTGCTAAACGCCAAAAAATGTACTTAGTGTTTAATAAAAATAACTTATTAAATACATGAAACTATATTTGAATGTGGCGTCGCCGACTCAGTAAACTGTTTTAAAAGTATTTTCATGTCTTGAAAATTTCTTTTATACTTCATTTCTTTCATGCCTAGCTTTTTTCAAATATGTTCTTACAGTATCTGGTATTGGACTTACCAATGATGTAGCTGTTAATGTTATATTGTTCAAAAATTACCAACACCCAATGGACTTGTATATTACCTCCATACGGGATATGAACTGGTAATATTGCAATTTCAAAACTACAATGGCAATAAAAAATATTTGCAGGAATAAATAATGCGAATAGTTAGAATTTAGCACAGCTATATTTTTACGTTTTGTTTTCTAGTGTGAACATAACTGATCACATGTAGCCTGTTCTTTTGAGTTATTCTCGATTTCTATTATAAAATCCTTCCCAATTAGTTCGGAAAATTCTGATGCAAGAGCATTTACAAATACATTGGATTCTCCTGAGGTTCTTAACACTTCCATATTTTTGTCTCCTAATTTTTTGAGATTTTAAAACTCAACAAACTCAGTCTGATTTGTGCTCTAATGGCGAATATGCATAAGTTTCAGTATAAGTAAAAGGTTACTATTTTGTATGTTTATGTAAATAAGGTGAATAAGTTTTAAGTCACATTAAATTGAATATCGATCTTAGCGCTCTTAAGAAATGTATTTTCTCTAATATTGTACTTTAATTACTGGTTTGCTTCTAATTCAGTTCATATTCTTCAAATTCAATGTTCCAAGGCAATTTGAACATTTATTATAAAAAATACTTTATAATAAATTCGAATCTTACAAATTCTGCCGCGCTATTTTCATTTCATATGGCTGGTTTGTAAACAATCAAGGTCTCAACCTCATGGAAGAAAATTATGGTGCCGTGGACTGAACGGGGTACTGGGGTTTAATCAACGCCACCTACTTAGATCTTTTTAGGTGGCGTTGGTTGAATTCTCGGCGTACTCACTAATATCGCAGCACCAAAACACGTTTTTAGAAATTTCTTTGAATTTTTTGACTGGATCCGAAAACAAATTATCAGTTCCCCGTCAGTAGACCGAGACGCGTCGAATGACCCCTCATATGTCTCGATTGGTACACGGGAAGTGGTCTAGCTGAGTGACGGAACTGAACATCCGCACATCTGCACATCTGCACACTCGGGAGTTACTCAACTACTGTATAGGGATAGTATGAATTTCTGTACAACCTATTTTAATGTTTGCGTTATTTCATTCATTTTATAGTCCTAAGAAATGATTATAATTAAATATTTAAGGTAAAAAATTACTTGAAAATTTTGCATACATACATTTATTTGAACTGCAATTGGGTATGAGTGCAAAGTGGCAGTTAACAAGAATTACAATAATAATAACAATATTAATAATAATAATAATAATAACAATAATAATAACAATAATAATAATAAAGGAGACAGTACAAGCCGAACATGCAATAATCATACTATCACTAATATTAAGTATTATAACAAATATTTCAACTCTGTCATGATATCCAATAATTATATGTCGGTGATGCTAAAATTCAATACACGCTACATAAATATTGGCTAATTTTTTTTAATTCATTGATCGCTTTCACTACACTTAACTGCACTGCACTTCACTGCACTACACTACACTACATTACACTAGACTACACTGTTTTTGCTTTGAATTACACTGACCAGCACTTCACAGCACTTCACAGCACTTCACCGCACTTCACAGCACTTACTCATTTAATGTCTATTACTATCATATTGTTCTAACTTATTTCTAAAGTTTCGGACACTTAGAGGAAATGCTTTGAAAATTGCTGCGGGTAAACTGTACCAATCTTTGATTGTTCTGTTATAAAAGGAAAATTTCCCAAGATCTGAATTTTGTTCCCTTGTTCGAATTTTGTGAATGTGATCGCTTCGGTCGAAATAATTTGGTTTTTCTAGTCTAACCTGAATTTCCTTCCCAGCTGGTTGACCTACGAACGATTTATAAAGAGCGCAAAGCCTCGCCCTTATTCTTCTCGTTTCTAGAGTTTCCCATGCCTTTTTATTGCGTTAGTTCTATAGATAAACTTATTCGCTTTTTTCTGTATTCTACCTAGATTTTTCCGGTGCGACTTTCTGTATGGATCCCAACATGTCACTCCATATTCCATGAGAGGGCGAACCAGCGATAAATATGATAATTTTATTATATATCAGACTCCTGTTCCGCGACATATAAAATTACGTCAACGATTTTCCGAGTTCTGACTTCTTTTTCAATTTTTTACTAATTTTTCTCCATCAGTACCATCATTCAGCCCCTTGACTGGCGAGGCCCCAGGCGATCGCCCGGTTTGCCCACGCCTAGCGACGGCTCTGCACCGCGCCACCTGCGCCCACAAACAGAGGCTCCTTCAGAAGGCACGTGGCGCGGAAGGTTCTCCACAATGGT
>BLKR01007643.1:0-33794 GCA_011170035.1 Teleogryllus occipitalis
CGTGGTAGACCGTGTTCGTAGACCCTGTGACAGATATTTACTTTTACATTCCATCAATAATATTAAAAAAATTGCTTTTTGGTATGAATAGCATATATTTAATAGGAGCGGACTCTTCTTCGGAGCCTTGCCGTCACATGACGTGAGCTGTGTTGTAAGAAATTTTGCACTGAGAATGAGAATTCAACCGCTTCACACAGAATAAGAACAGGCGAAATAGCGCAATAAAAAATACCATTTTAGTACAAAACGAATCTGTCTTATTGCTTTCGTTTTTTTCGAGTTACTGTATACATAATGAAACGATTGACGCCTCCCACATGGCCCTAGTTTGCTTAGGTTTCTCTCAATTTCTGCGTGAATACGATGCAAGTAATATTAGCTTTTTAAAAGTAGAAGATTTATTCACCAGCATTCTAAAATTGTTGAATAGACGGATACAATAATATGAGACTTATTAACATTCGGAGGGGAAGTATAGAAAAAATAATCCGATATCTGTTGAATTCTTTGGATACCCGAAAATTGCAAAAGTTAAAAAAAATGTTCGGCGTCGTTCTACAACTGCAATATCGAAGATGGGTGTTTTTCTTTTGTATGAAATCTGTTCTTCAGAATTAGATATTTGAATGAAACCATGTAATATTTTTTCAAAATATGAGTATTTTTTGTGTAATTTTGCGCTAAATATAACAATTTTAAGAACAAAATTTTCTTCAAATTTGGCTAAATATTTTTCTTTAAAGTTGTTGTACGGATAGTTATAAATGCACTAAATAACATGACATATGTTTTATTGATAACATGACACATGTTTTATTGAAAAATTGCACAATTATAATTTTTTTGAAATATCTCTCACTTCGTTAATATTAACATTACTGGCGTCTTTATAGGTTATTCCGTTGATAGGTGCAAGTATTTTAAATTAATTTTTAAGAATGTTTCTCAAAATTACAAAAGTTTTTTGTGAAAATTAGTTTTCAAATTGAGCCTCTTTAAAAACGTTCAAACGACTTTTCTCAGGAATAACTCCAAAATTTTCAGGTTTTACTCTTCTATATTATTCCCAAAGCCATATTTCTATTATACTATTATAAGGCAGAAAACGTGAAAAAGTAGTGTTATCGTCGTGTCTGTTGAATTGCTATTTTTCTCGTCGTGTATGTATTCGTTTTAGCATTAGCTTCAGGATCTTGTTTGCCAGTAGTACTCAATGGGTTGCGATTCATTTGCTTTCTAGTATTTTTATACAACTTATTCTTCTTCTGCGTCATCATGATCATCATGATCATCATCATCTTCTTCTTCTTCTTCTTATTATTATTATTATTATTGATATCATTATCCTTGTTAAATTCGTTTAATATTTTCTGATACGTTATTGCCTTGGATACGGGGCTCCATATACAATGCTTAACTTACTTGGATCGAGAGGGCCCTGTTTACGAGGAAAATATGAAAATACAAACCGAGAGTAAATAACAACCAGTTAATTAGTAAATAAGTGAATCTGAATCATTAAAATAAGGTAAAAATTAAATCTTTTATGTACTACGGGCGCTAATTTGTTCTAATGATCTCGGACGACAAAATGTCATCGGGCCAAGGGTTCTCAGAATTTATGTAGCCAGTCGATCATTAGAAACCTTATAACTTCCTTGATGCACAAATAGTACATTATAAAGCGATAATGTAATGATGGATTTTAATACACGAGTGTGATATTACGATACGAGCGAGGTAGGAGCGAGTATCGTAAACTTCACATGAGTGTATTAACACTCATTACATCGAGATTCATACGGTACTTTTTCTACGACTTTTATAAGTTAAACTTTTACATTGATCCATTTCGTTGCAGTTGACATGCAGGATTCAGCCAAGGCCACCTAGCGGACAGCTACCATACCCTCCGCAGGTGGATTTGGTTTACCAGCCCACCTGCGAGAGAGCACAAACGTTGCTGCAATAATTCAGAGGTCATCATTTTCCCTTTTCTCTTATTTCTGGAGGCACCAACTCATCCTGTGATTAACTATATATTTCAAACTAAACAATTAGCCGGTTTTAAGGACAAACACACGGCAGCATATAGTATACAAGAACTTGCGTTCGGCTTTTAAAGTTAGTCAAATTTTCCCTCTACCACTACCACTGCGCTATTCAAATAGGATTAAAATAAAATTACGATCTAATTTATTTTAAATAATATTCCACTTAAAAATTACTGATAATAAAATAAATTAACACTGATAAATATAATATAATATGAAATTCGATTTTAATGTACACAATCGAACAAAACATTTACTACAACGATTCTCAGTGATTAATGAAGTGGCAATACTTGGTTTGTAAAATTCTCTATGATTGGTCAAGAATCTGTATCATAATGAAATCTGTATCGTAATGAGTATTATTATGCAACGGGTTGCAGCCATCAAATGACATAATTATACAATGGGAGTAGAAAAAAGCTATTAGACAACGATAGATAACAGTTAGAAAAATTAGTCGGCAATATCGAAACGCCTCGACAGGGAGAGGTAGCTCAGTGTATCAACTGATGTCACTGCAGCGCCTCTGACCGGGAGGTCCTAGGTTCGAGTCCTGACGGCGGCAGGATTTTCGACACTAGCTTTTCAGTTAGGTCGAATTCAGTCGCTGTCTGGAGGAGAATTCTAGCGGCCGGCTGCTCTGATCGGTTTTCCGTTCATCCTGGTTTCTCCAATCATCACCAGAAGAAGAGAAAGTACACACTAACAAACGGGCCACGAGCCGTGCGCGATGTTTTTCCTCTTCCTGTCCTATCCTCACTCCCTCGCCACACACACACACACACACACACAAACACACACACACAAACACACACACACAAACACACACACACACAAACACACACACAAACACACACACAAACACAGCGCGCGGAGGATACCTTGCGCCGAAATGTCAGCCAGCTGGGTGGAAAGCAAAAACGTTCGACGAAGAACTTTTCCGACAATGTTTGGAGACGATAGTGCCAACAGGTACCGCAGATGACAAAGCTGGGCAGGTGATGAAATGGGTAACCAAAGCCTGCGATGCGGCTATGTCTAGACGGGGCACAACCTCTCGACGTTCACCAGTTTACTGGTGGAATGAGGAAATCGCCCAATTACGACGGAGGTGCCTTCGAGCCAGAAGACAGTACCAGAGAGCTCGTGGCAGAGACAACTTTCCTCAATTGCAAGAGCAATACAAACTCGCTCGAAGCCAGTTGAAGATAGAAATCCGCAAGAGCAAACGCTTATGCGCCAAAAGCCTGTGTGACGAGGTGGAAAAGGATCCATGGGGTAGGCCGTACAAGACGGTCATGTGTAGGTTAAGACAGCGGCACCTACGTTCTCCAACTTGCCCCAAAATGCTGCTCAGAATTGTGACAGCCCTATTCCCGAGCCACCCCGGTGACTCAGTTAATATAGCGTTATCTGAGCTAGAAATGATTCCTCCAGTCACGCAAGAAGAAATTCTGCACGCAATCAGCAGAATCGGCAACACAAAGGCTCCCGGACCGGATAACATTCCCAATATTGCCCTCAAGACTGCGATACTCGCTCACACTGACATCTTTGTGAATCTTTATTATTCTTGCTTGAGGGAAGGGGTGTATCCAGAAAGATGGAAAAAACAGCGCTTGGTGCTCCTCCCTAAGGGGAATAAATCTCCCGAAGATCCATCATCATACCGGCCATTGTGTATGCTTGACACAGCTGGCAAGGTTCTGGAGAGAATTATTAGTACCAGACTGGAGAAAGCTGTGGAGGAGGGAGGAGGCCTTTCGGAAAATCAGTATGGTTTCCGCAGAGCCCGCTCGACTGTTGACGCAGCCCAGCTTGTCATTAACACCGCCCGACAAGCAATTGGAGGAAGTAGATGGAAGAGAGGCCCAAAACAGTACTGTGCTGTCGTTACGTTGGATATTAAAAATGCATTCAACTCGGCCAGGTGGAGTAATATTCACCAAGCTCTCCGCAGATTTAATGTGCCAACGTACTTGAGGAAGATTGTGGCAGAGTATCTGAGTAATAGAGCCCTGATTTACAATACAAATAATGGGCCGAAGGTACATAATATCACGGCTGGTGTCCCGCAAGGGTCGGTATTGGGTCCACCATTATGGAATGTGATGTATGACGAGGTTCTTCGGCTTCCCCTCCCAGAAGGCACCAGTATTATTGGTTTCGCGGATGACATTGCTATCGTCGCCGTTGCGAAGTACATTGAGGAAATTGTGTATATTTGCAACGAAGCGATCGCTATTGTTAGTCAGTGGTTGAAGTCCTCAGGGCTGCAGTTAGCTGAGCACAAGACTGAGGTTATCCTAGTCACTAGCAGGAAAAAGAGAGAAACCATCACTCTCAAAGTCGGAGACCACCGTATTGCATCACAGCCGTCGATCAAATATCTTGGTCTCATGATTGACGCCCGTCTGACATTTGCTGACCACCTGAAGTACGCCAGCAATAAAGCTGCGGTAATTAATGCAGCACTGTCGAGACTAATGCCCAACATAGGGCCCTGTCAGGAGAAACGGAAGCTTCTGGCCTTGGTTGTGAGGTCCGTCTTGCTCTATGGAGCCCCAGTATGGGCCAACTCCACGTCGATAAATAGTTACATCCGAGGGATGACGTCAGTGTACAGGTTATCAGCTTTGCGGGTAGCTTGTGCATTCCGCACTGTGTCAAACGATGCAGTGTGCGTCATCGCAGGGATGCCTCCTGTCGATATCTTGGCGCAGGAGAGACGGAGGCGATATCACAAAGAAGAGGAGAACCCAGACTGCTCGACAACACTGCTCGAATGGCAGGATCGATGGGACAAGTCCATTAAAGGAAGATGGACGTACCGCATGATTCCCTTCATTGCACCGTGGATCAACCGTAAACACGGCGAAGTAAATTTCTTCTTGACTCAGCTGTTGTCTGGACATGGATGCTTTCTGGCATATCTCCACAGGTTCAAGCTGGAGGATACCCCATTCTGTCCACTATGTGAACCTGCTGTCGAAGACGCCGAGCATGTGTTCTTCCAGTGCCCGCGATACCATGTGCAGCGACGGCACGTTATGAGTATACTCGGGATCGACCCTCTGACACCCGAAGCAATGGTTGGGTGCATGCTCGCCTCAGAAACCAACTGGGATGCGGTGAGCGCATATGCGCAGACCATAATAGCTGAGCTGAGGAGAATAGAAAGGGAAAGAAGGGAAGTCGATTGATCCTCGTTTGATCCTCCCTACGTTTTGGCGAAGAGAAGTGGCTGGTGACTAGGCCACTCTAATCCACTCCCCGTGATGTAATGCCTAACGGCGGTTCCGCGGGGAGGATGGAGGAGAAGGGAGGTTGGTTTTAGTGGGTAAAAATCTCACACTATCATGTGGTACGGGCCGCATGGTGTCTTTTGAAGATTTCCACCTACCCTCGTAAAAAACACACACCACACACACACACACACACACACACACACACACACACACACACACACACTCACTCACACTAACATGCACTACACTACCACACATGCCGAAAGATTGGTCGGGAGGTTAGAGCTTGTCCCGGCTGGGGCGGTGCCCCGGTGGTGGGAGATACCTAGTTAGAGGAATCCCCGCTAGCCAACGGTAGGTCGGCGCCGTATCTCGCCACCCAGCGGGAGAAGATCACCGCCACTCGCGATGAAAAACTTACACTACACTTACGGGACCAATGACTTCATTAGTTGATGTACCTGGAATTACTAACAACCAAGCATCCAACCTAAAGAGTGAGAGAATGTATGCGTCATGCAGTGGCACCACTAGTTTGTTTGCATGAGTTGTTGATTTTCTATAACATGTCGTGACTTTCTTGTAAAACAAATAGTTCAATATACGTGGACTTTAAATAACCGTAAACCATTATTCACACTCCATATGAAGAATTCTAGTATACAAGTTATGAAATTTACATATAAATAAACATTAATATAATACCATTATAAAATTCAACACTTCGTACACAACCAATCGATTTTCAATCGCACCTGGGTTGAAACCGAGAGCTTTTATGTATTTTACCAATAAATATACAGTACAAACGCTCATTTTACGCGGGACTGATATTGTTTGTCCACGGTATTTTTTACTGGACGTTGTGAGAGCGTTGGTCAGCACTCTGGTGAATGAATGCACACTTCCCGTTGCAGTACAAAGAGCGAAATAACATTCTAGGCATGCACAGGTCATAACATTTCAATTGTATTTAGAAATTGTAGGTGTTAATAATGTAGAAATGTTGTTCATTTAGAATAATTTTATTATCAATACATAAACTTTGTCAAACTGCACCTTTTCTAGAATTTAACCTGTCAAACATGTTGCGGACCGTTAATTTCCGATCTTTAAACCAATTATACACCGAGAACATCACTTGTGAATCTGCAAATGAAATTTTTGTCAAGGAGATTATTTTGTCGAGTCCCAACTTTTTATTACCAACTGTGACATATGTTTTGTCACTAGCTAAGAAGATAGATTAAAAGGTACCCCGGCCTGGATGGAAACTTCCAATAATTTTTTCATTCTTGATTCTTCTTTCTTTCAATTCTTCCATTTTTGCAAATACCATGATGTCATTTGTAACAAGTAAATTGTAAACAATAAATCCTTGATCAGAATATTGTAATATAAATTTAAACTAAAGAAATGAAAAGCCAGAGTGAAGTTTAGTAAAAGACACAATAGTGGCAACCATACGACATTATTTTGAAATTGATCAATAGCATTAGAAAAAGAAAATAAAATTTCAGAAGAAATTAATTTGAAATATATACTCGATTGAAATAATTTTATCGATATCAGGGCTCTAAAATACAAATTCTTCTGACACAAACTCTCCGCTTTCCGCTGCCACATTACAATACCTTCTGTTTCCTACGTAAACTTTAGTACATAATAGGCGAGAAAGTAACAAAGAGGGGGAAGGGAGAGGAGAAAGAGAAAGACGAAGAAGAGGAGGAAATGTGAGGGGCGGAGAGAAGCGAGGAGTAGGAGAGCAAGAAGAACAGGTGTTTCTAGGAACGGCAGAAGAGAAGATAAAGCAAGTTCGTCCAGGAACCTCTGCAGCGCCGGGTTCGCATTCCCCCTTTGCGCCGTGACGAGTGCCCGTGTTGGGGTTCCGTGAACGCTCTCTCGACGTGCCGGGGCGCCTTGCGGGACCGCCGCAGTCGACCTCAACATCTTCACGACTAATTGGAGAGCGCGCCACAAAGGAGCGCCGAGGCCCTCGCCCAAAGCGCCATCGCTTCGATTGGCGACCGGCGCGGCGCGGCGCGGTGGGGCCAAAGAACTTCCGGGCTGTGCGGGAGTTCGCAATCGGGACGGCCGGGCCTGTGGCGTGGTTTTTACCCCGCACCGGCATTGTTTTATATTTAATGCCAAGGGACATTAACATCAGACCGGTTGCGGAGAATAAGTGAGATTTCTTCGTTTTGTGGCAGGATATTCACTATTAGATCACAAAAAAGTGTAAATATCGGAGAAGATTTAAATATTGAGTCTGTTATAGATATAATAAACAAATACCGAGAGAACTAGAAAGGTCATGACCTGAGACTGTCAGATCATAGGATAAATAAAATTATCCTCGAATATGAACCTGAAGGAAAAAGAAGTGTTGGACATCCCTTGAAGAGATGGACGATTTCGAGACAGAACAGATCAAGAGGTCTAATCCTTGCTGTCAATGATGATGATGATGATGCCAAGGGACGTATGAACAGGATGAACTAGTCTCTACAGGGGAACGTTTCTGACTGCTGACAAGAAAAGATTTGTTGCCAACGACCAACTGACAGATCTTCTTTAAAAGAAATGGAATTAAGTGTGAATCAAACGTGGATTAATACTACAGTATATATTCTAGAAAGTTATTTATTATCAGCACAAGCAAAAGAAATCAACTTTTTCTGGTCAAGAACTCACAAAAATATTTTTTCTCTATAAAATTCGGCACCATTTCCTGAAAAATTAGAGATCTTTCTTACCCGGAAGTTTCACGAAAAAGTAAAAGCAGGTCAGTTTGAAATAATATTAGTGATAAATAGTCACACGTTCTCACTTATCCGTTCATGTTCAGGAAAAAACTTTTTTCAAACACTTTATTTGATATAAGACAGTTTTATAAATTTAGTTTTAAACTAGTTCCTATTTATCGAGGTATCTTTTATTTGTTATTCTATCCTCTATTTTTCAATATTTTGTCTAGTCATTTCACCCTACTCATTTCCTAGGATGCCATACTCGTGAGAACTCTGTGTACGAGTAAGATTTATAGGTGTATAATAATATGTACATACAAATTTATATTGCGTTTATTCAATAAATACGCTCCAAACCATCAGAAGATTCTTTCAAGGAACGTCATAAATGAGAAGTTTTTCTGAAAGCGTGGGAGGATCATACTTTATATTTTTAGATGTAACAAACAATTGATTGAGTTTTGTCATTCAGAACGTAACGTACTTACAGCCATTAGTATGCTTACATGCACTACTTTACCACATACAGTACATTCTTACAGTTCTTTGCACGGTAATTAAATAAATAAAACACCGTCTATAGTAAGATCATGCGTCACTACGCGAGAGAGAATTTTAATGAACATTCTGACGTGGGCTTTCGTACTTTTAATTGGACACGTAGGGAATGCAACAAGTTGACAAAGTCCATGGTCTCTCCAAACATTTTCTCTTCTTGTCCTGTATATGAGATGATTTTGAGCATTTTTGTGGAGGTAATATGAGAGAAACTAATAATTGTAATAGTAATAAAGTAATAACGTACGCCAAATGTAAAGTAGTTACATGCACATTTTCAGCGGACATATTAAACAAAGCAATGCAATAAAATTTAATATCTCACCACAAAAAAGAAAATTAATTTTGTTTCTCGACACATCAGATACTTTTGTTATTTTATACAGAGATAAAACTGCTTCGCATACAGAAGAATTTGTGAGTAGGCGACATGGGGGCAAACATGCAAGTGAGAAACAAAGGGAAACATTGGACAATGTGAATTTTCTTGGCAGATTTAGTTTCCTCGTAATGCAACAAATATTATTCTTTCTGAGTACGACCCTGAGAAAATAGGTCACAATATACATGAAAATTTAACATTGCGAGTATAGAATTAACATTTCTTAAAACAAAAAAGTGGGGTCGAAATTAGTGATGTACGTTTTAATACTCGTCGGACTACTATAAGGCAATGCCATCACTAACAAATAAACTTAAAAATACTCTAAAAAATGTAAGTACTCAATTACTCTGAAATTATGCATTCTTTATTTGTACAATTTAAATATGACGAGAGTTGAGACACAAGAAATTTGAACCACCTCAAAATAACGACTATCGTAATGTTCATGTACTCCTGTTTGTCTGCCCCCTCCTCGCGGACGTATATTCTCGAATGCACTGGCGTTGACGGGGAGGTGTCAGAAGCACTCAACACTCAGATTCCAACAGGGCCTCCAGTTGCCGGAGAATAAGCTGCCCAACCCACGCACGGCAGAGGGGTGCCTCTCCCTTTGATAACTCAGGCAGTCAGACAAAGCGGTTCGGAAATGAAGCTATCACCTTCCAAAAGTCTCCCAGAGGAAAGTTGAGGGGAAGTGCAGGCTACGTCACTACGGAAGATGGTGAAAACAGTAATGGCACTGGATTTAGAGACAAAGGTAATCTGTGATGATATTCTATTTTCTTTCTTGTGATTTTTCTCATTCTAAAGCCGGTTATCCAATATTTCTGGAGGAATGTTTCTTTAACTGCATACTAGATACGCCCTTGATATTTTAATGGCTAAGGAATTGAGATATTGCCTTGCCCGCGCAGACAATACGCTCAATGAACAAATATTCATGACAAGGGCAAGATTGAAATTTGCGATCGTGGGACTAAAGCTACTAAATCGGTTTTTGTTATAGCTTCTTCATTGATCTTCGCAGGTGATGAAGCGTTAAGATGAAGTAGATTCCTTTTTAATAATAATAATAATAATAATAATAATAATAATAATAATAATAATAATAATAATGTGATATTCATTGGTTAGCACTGGTCAAATTGAAATGACTGAAAGCATGGCATAGCGCGCAGTGTCAGTTAAGAAAGACAAGATGAAGGAAGCGATGTTTCTGGGAGTGTCAACATGTTTGCGGCAATACATCGAACACTTGTTACATCAAGAAGGAAGAAAAACGTGCGAGTAACAAAGATTACCAGCGCGAGGAGGGATGATATATATGTTTGCTCAAGAGAGGTGAACTCTTCAGCGTCAGTTGATATAAAGACAGCACTTTTAGTAACGGTGGAATAAGGACTCGGAGAAGAGGCGGTGGCAGAAGTCACAGAGATTAGGCGGCGATGGCAACCTCTAAGCCGTCAGATAACGCAAAGAAGGAGTTTCGCCGTTTCTTACAAGGCTCTGGGGAGGGCGGGGAGCGCCGATGAGAGCCGGTGGCGGCGCGCGGCGGGCGCGGAGGGAGGCAAGGCGCGATATAATTCCGCAGTTGTGAGCTCTTCGCGTTAAACGCGGAAAGTTAATATTAAGAAAACGCTCCGAGTACGAGAAGGAACGGAGTCGGAGGCAGAAAGACGATAGGGTGGGTCGGGAAGGCGGAAGGGGAGTTTGGTAGGGCTGAGAGGCTCCAAGAAGCATGAAAGAGCGTGATGCAAGGAGGTGGGGAAGCGAGCAATTTCAGGAGGAGGCGTGGGGACTTGCTGGGGCGTGAGATAATGGGGGAATGTGATGGGGTTGGGGTCTGGGTAGAGATGTGGGACATGTATGCGTTATGGTAGGGGATGAATGGCTTCGCGGCGGATGACATATGGGGGGTTTCATCAGTGTTTTTGGGCGCGTAAAATGCTAGTGTTATTAGTCCCTTAAGTGTAGTGTGTTTTTATTACAGGAGGTGGCGGTGGTCTTGCTCACGCTGGATGACGAGATCCGACACCAATCCTGATCGTTGGTTCATGGGGTATTCCCCAACTAGGTATCTCGCCCCTGCCCGGACAAGCTCAAAGAACCCGACTGGTGTGGTCATGAAGTGCATGTGAGCGTGTCTGTAAGTAAGATAAACTGCTACGAAAAGGGATAGAAAGGAAAGATCACTGTGGCTCGTTCGTTAGGTTACTGCTTCAATTGATTGATTATTAGTGATGCCGGGGCGCGTCAACTACAATGGTCATTAGTTCCGTACATGTAGTGTGTGATTTTGCTCTGGATGTGGTGAAATTCTTCCCCAGCTGTATGGCGAGATCCGGCACCGACTCACCGTCGACTAGCGGGGTTTTCCACAACCAGGTATCTCCCACCAGCGGGGTACCACCCCAGCCAGAAGAAGCACTAAGCTCTCGATCGGTCTCTCGGCATGTGTGATAAAGTAGTGCTTCTTAGTGTAAGGTTTTATAAGACATAAAAATCAGGAAGATATAGGAAAGATCGCGCGCGGGCCATGGTCCGTTTGTTAGGGTACTGTTCCGGCATTCGCCTGGTGTTGATCGTAGAAACCACGGAAAACTACCGATCAGGACAGCCGGCCTCTAGAATTCTCCTCCAGACAGCGACTGAATTCGACTCAGCTGACAAGGTAGTGTCGAAAATTCTGCCACTGTCGTGGCTCGAACTCTAGAACCTCCCGGTCAGAGGCACTGAAGTGACACAGGTGAACCACCGAGGAAGTAGAATGGGTTCCAGGAGGTGGGGATGGGTGAGAGTTTGAAAGGGGGTTGATACGGGGTTGGTGGGCTGCGAAGCGTTGGGTTACGATGCGGAGGTTGGTAGGGGAAGGGGGAGAGGCAACCGTGGGGGGGGGAGAGACATGGGGGATTGTGGGTGTGGGGCAGAAGGGAAGCTGAAGGAGTTGGGGCTGGCGTGGCGATATGGTATTCGCGGTTTAGTTGGGGATGGAGGTGTCCGCGGGGCGAGGCGAGGCTGGAGGTGGGGATTGAGAGGGTGGGGAAACCTGGGGGTTTGAGGGAGGAGTCATTGGGGCTTACGCTGCTTGGGGTTGTGGGGGGCGAGTGGCGATGGGAAGCGTAAGCGACCGACCGAACGAGTTCTGGCGGAGCAGTGCGGGGGTGGTTGGGAATCCGGGTCAGCGAGGAGGCAGGAGGCGGCGGCTGCAGTATCGCACCTGGTGCCTGGAGTCGTCGCCGCCGACTACTCCTTTCCCGAGTTCAGGGGTGAAATTTGAGTAGCTCTTTAGCAAACAAGTGCTGAGATAATTTCCTCGGAGCGTTATTGGCGAACTTCTTGCGAATGGGAAGGTAGTGTAGAGTGAGACAAAATGAACCTTCTAGCGAGAATTGTTAAAAAATGTAAAAAAATGAAAATTAATTCATGATTAATAAATTAAGACTAAACGCCAGTAATGGTCCTTTAATATATTGTAAGAGATTACAATTATATTTATGTTCTCGAATGAATGTGTTAAGACCCCGAGATGGCTGCAGGAAATGATTGCATACATTTGTGTGATATTATGCAAAACCTTCTCAATAATTTCAAAATAGTTTATTTCTAGTCTTTCACAACATGTGCATATTCAGCTTTTCCCCTAATTATTCCTACATCTAACACTGTGTATTTCTAGAAAACGAGTTAAATTCAAACACTCATTGATATGAAAAATGTATTTTTGATAACCTATTTCACATCGATGAGACTTATGGTAAGACAAAAGCCAAATAATTGTTTGCTCAGTGTTTTTTTCTCGTCAGTTTTCGTTTGGTTCGACGTCGGCTTGGAGGATGGAAGCATCACAAATGGAGGCAGGTCTGCTGTTGAGTCAGAGGAGAAAAATGTTTCGTCGTTGTTTTTCACAAAATAAACGCAAGCGAAAGTTTGGCAGCCTCCGCTTCTGATAAAACAAATGGTGCTTTTCCCTTTTCAGAGGGCTGTCAAAAATTGTAAGAATTGTATTTCCTACTAGAAAATATATACAGTATTAGTTACGGATCCCATTTGCGGCATCAATGAAAACTGGATTATACTTTTAACGCTGAAACAATCATTGGGATGTTTGTCACTTTTCGTTACCTTCGAGTAAATGTAGAAGATATACAACGTATTGTGGTATTTAAGACATTTCCCCACGTTTTGGTACAAGTAAATAATTTTTTATTGTTTAAATTAACTTAATTGTTTCTCTATGTGTTAGAAGATGCATTCTCGTTCATTAGAGTTTATTGTGTTATATACCCAAAATATAGCCTCAATCTCCGAATTTCTGAAACGATGGCAAGTTTCACATTCTCCTACAGCACACATTGAAGTGCGTGCGGTATAATAATAACAACTTTTTTCCTTCAAAATAAGCGCGTTGTGCCAGCAATAATTGTTTAAAAGAGATAATTATTTGGTTTAATATCCGTTTTTTCTGAAAATGTTAGTTGAATTTAATTTCCCTTTTCTCATTAAGTCATCAAGTGAGCTGTCAGTTAAACTTCCTCGTAATAAAACAGCGTAACCTCTCTTTTTCTACAACTATCTGATGTAGCTACTTCAAGTAAATGAGAGCATTACAAGAATTAAAGCATGTTTTAAAAATACATAAAACGAAAAATTAAAATGAAAATCGTAAGGGGAACGTCATACTTCATCAACAAGTTGAGATATAAATTAAATTAATATACTTAATTCCATTACCTAGGAATGATAGGAATGATTACCTTTTGGTGCAGTCTCCCTGGAATTTACTGGTGACTCAAAAACGTCTGCGGGATGTTGGCCGAATTCAAAGCGATTTTTCTGCAACAGACGAAAGGAAGAAGGTGAATATATGGCTTTCAATAGTTCTATTAGAATAAGTGATAGTCCTATTAAAATTCTAACCGTTAGAACTCACATAATAGTAATTAAGAAATAATCTGGTAATTTAAAAACCACTAATTTCTCAAAAACAGCTCCAATTTTTTTCTTTAAAGTATGTGACTGGATAGTCCAAAATGCATTGAATAAATGACGTGAACGCCATTTGATGTATTCTTTTTATAATTAAAAAATTGCACAAATGTATTTTTTAAAGTACCCCTCACTGTTAATTGCATGGCACATTGTAGGCGAGTGTAAACATAATTATTACACTATGGAACTTGTGATTATTAGTGCTGTAAATGATTTTGAATTAAGCTTCTAAAACGTTTTTTGAAAATTGGCTTAACTTTGCACCATTTAAAAAACGCGGCAAGGACATTTTCTCAAGAATGACTTCAAATTTTCGATGAAAAGTTGCATAGAGAACCGTGTTTTACACTTCTTTATTATTATTATTATTATTAGTCATATTTCAATTCTACAATGTTGGGACTATGTTTGGGACAACATTGAAAAATGTGGAAAAAAATGTCTCTTAGAGGCCAATAAGTAGCACCTGGAGAGTGGTGGAGCAATGCCGAAAATGTAGCATATACTAAAGGAATTAGAAGACTAACTACTGCGAGAAAGTCCGTCCCATTCTATAGCAATGCTATAATAGCATCATGAGTTTCAAAATGTTTGTTTTAAGTTTATATTGAATTTGCCTTCCTAAATCTAGTTTTCAATGAAGGAGAACGATCCATTTATAGGTCATCATGTTTTATTTATTTATTCATAAATATTTACGTTGTGAATTAAAAATAAAGATGAAATCTAGTACACTGAAGGGGAATATTTTGTTCATTTTGAAGGTGATACTTAGTATATCGATGCCGGTGTCTTTTGTTTCGTTCGGCATCTTCGAACGAGTAAACAATAACATAATTTTTAAGGAAGTTCCAAATTTAAAACACTTCATCACAATTTCCATTTGTTCAGCATTCATGTGCGACGCGAGAGGTTCTAACCAAATGTCACGGGAGATAGAGAATTTGAAAGAGTGCATACCATTGATAACAAGTAAATATTATCTCTTATAGTTAAAGCATCGTAAATCAAATATGAATTCAGTCGAGCTTTGCATTTTCCATGTGATAGCAACTCTGCAGATTGGCTCAGTTCGTTGTTTAAACGATAAAATTATAAAATTTACGATAAAATTTACCAAATGTATTATGCTAAAATTTTAAAAAAAGATGCACAAATTGTTACGAAGAACTAAGATCAGGAAAACAGATCCGGCAGAAGAGTCAAGGAAGAAGATATAATGGATGATTTTTTCAAAGATATTCATACATTGTCCTGATAGCATATTAATCACGCGCCGAATGCATACGTATTCATGAAGTTAACACATAAACCAAAATATTCAAACAATTGCATTTATGTGCCGCAGACATAGGTTTTTAATTCTAGTGCGCCTATGATCATATATTGTTCTCTCGACGTTTTGCGAATTCAATATTTTCGTTTAACAACATAAATGAATGCCTCAAAATATAACACAAATTAAACCATTCTATTAAAATTGTATTAATAAAGCAATTTCATTGTAAATAATGTAATAATTGTGGTTATGAAACGTGTTTGTTGACAAATGATGACCTACAGGAGATGACCCGCATGGACCTACACACCTCCCGATACTATCCAAAATCAATAATTTCTCATTTTTAATTAAGAGTAACTAACGAGGCAACGCGTTTTGTGGGTGTTGCCATGTAATGAATCACATGCCAGGTGGTAACCGCTGCTACACCTCTCCCATAGCCTGGTAAGGTTGTTATAAATCAGTTGCTAGGTTTCCTTAATCGATATTCTTCTCTCTCCACCAGTCCACCTCAACCTCCATCACTCCATGTTACATTAATTAAATTTCCTTTTTATTTAGATTTTGAAAGGTGAAAACAACGTATGAACTCGATTAGGTCTGAAAAAAATATTAAATTTGTGATGAAATTGCACAAAATATCATATGAATAAATAACAAAATAGGTTTCGAATTTATGTTCGTTTTTCTCTGCCCGTGCTAGGTATATTTAACTCAGAAGAGATCTAAAGCTCTAAACACGTAATAAAAGCTGAAAAAATATAGCATTTTGTAGAATATGGCATAAATCATATTCTTCGTTCCGAACTGTCATGTTACTCGCGATTTTTGGTAATAAAGCTAAAAAAATAATTATAACAAATCCACTTACAAAAACGTTTATTACTTAAAAACGACTTAAAAACACAATTATTAATGTTGTAGGAAGTTGAGTTTTCCATGTCTAGGTATTACGTGGAAGTATTTGAAATGGAATATACACAAGCTAAATTAGCAACGGGATTCATCAATTTCGAATGGATTGAACACACGTGTGTACTCATTAAAGTATTTTTCAGAATAATTATTGTTGTAACGTTCCACATAGTTTTGATAGCAAACCCTTTGTACTCTTCATCATCTAATCCTCGCATATTAATTGCCTAAAATATGTGTAATTTCTTCATTTGTGGCTTGTGGTGTCCATTTGTATTTTCTTTCTTCACAAAATCCTTGAAATTGTTTCCACATACTTACTCTGTTTCTTTTGCTATTTTCCAGCTTTGAATATTTAATAATAGATTCTATTTCAGAGTTTTAACCATTATCAAAACGACATATTGTAACCGCTTGTCGCCGGTCACATTTATAACCAACGGAAAATGGAAGCAATAATACCCGACATTAGGCCCTACACGTAGTTTCTACAGTGGCGAAGAGATGGCGTAAGTCAGAGAAAGATTTCTGAACGCACTCAGACCGTAGCCAATCAGGAAATTTTCGTGGAAATACGGACGTGGCGTGAACTTGCGTCAAAAGAGCTCGCTCTCTTTCTGGTTCGAGACGTCGAGGAGACTGGTTGCCTACGAGTACGCCACATAGTCGACGAGGGACACGCGAAGATTGCGGAACACAAAAGCTTTAATAAAAGGTAATTGACTGAGCACTTTTCATGGACTTACGTACTGTGAATATCGTGAGATTACATGAAATTAGTAAATGAATATTAAACAAGAATGCAATGAATGAAAGAACGACGGCGGTAATAGATCGAAATGAATCTGTAAAACCACGTTGCTGCATTCTTGTTGCTAGAAAAGAGGACTATTGTAACATAGGACATGTTTCTTCTTTGTTACAGCTTTCATATTTTTCATATTTTTCATATATTTCATATATTTCATACTTTATATATATTCTTTATTCTTATTTTTGGGAATTTCACTTTGGAAATCCTATGATGGAATTTTGAGAGTTATGAGAAAGACGGATTATCCAACAACTAGTTTGACTTTTGCCATTACGAAGTCATAACTTGGAGTTTCGGACTCGCATTCCGATGCGACCATCGCCTCTGCGAAAGCTGTGGTGAATTTTCGCCGAACGACTGGGAGACGGTGTTCGGAATACTTCAGTTTCGGTGCGACAGGCAACGCAGGGACCTTGCAGAAGAACGACGACCTTGAGGCGCGAGGGTCGCGCGACGGGCCAGCTACACAGCGCTGGACCAACTTGAGGAATTCGCCGGTTGTGAGTCACAGAAAGAACACTCATTAGATTTCAGTCTGGAAAAAACTTGTGAGATAGGATTATCATTATACTAGCCAAAACGTTGTAATGTGAGCTTCCCTCAAAAACAGACGTTGATCGGGCAAGTTTCTTAGAACATTGGTCTTGTTTGCCAGTGGTTTATTTCTTTTCGACAGTCGTAACAAGAATCAGATTAAAGTAATTCTTTATGTTTATGATAGAAGTTGTTTTGTACAGAATTATTTATTTAGTCATATTTTAATGATTCAAATCATTTAAGAGACGTTATGAAACAAAATTTTGTGTTGAAAGGCTATGTAGAAGCCGAAGGTCAAATGTGACTATTGAGTGTAACGTAATTAGTGATTTAAAAGGTAGTAGTGAATTTCGAGTATGGTGTGTATGTATTTTTCTTTTACAGGATGAATATTTGTACTATGATTAGTGTGTCTCATGTGTGATATTCTTTGTGAAGTGTAAATATGTATCCATTGCTTGTTTTCTTGTAAACAGGGATCTGAGTTATTATTACTTTAGTGAAAAACTGCAGTTTAGGTAGGGAATTAGCTACCATGATTTTACGAAAAAATGAGAACATAGGAGGATCTGTGAATTTCATTTGTACAGTGATTTTCATTCAATAGAATATATGTTATTTGTCATTTAAAACTGAAAAATTGTGTTGGCTTGTTAATTGATAAGTAGTTTAACAAAGACGAACCCACTACCAATAGGGAAGTTTATCCGTAAATTGAGATATTCCCAGGGATGCGTGACGGTGTAATCACACGTCGCGAAGTAGGCAAATGACAGATCTACTTTTGTAATCGGTACGGTGAGGTGAGGAGGTACGGTTACAATATTTTAATATTATATTGTTGCTCGCAAACTATTATGGACGTAAACCAATTGCTATCTTTATCTTAAAAGGTATTCAATGTGATTAAAGCGGAGTGCAAAAAGTAAACAAAGTGATAATCATATGGTGATAAATATCTGGGATTCGTTCAATATGAATAGATTAATTCTTGTTTGGTTCAGAAGAATTCTCCAAGGTATAGTTAGTGGCATAAAGAAACTAGAAAATGTCATTTGAATTTGAAATATTGCTTCATTTTTGAGGTATCATCTGAGTGATAATATTGCCGTTAGAAGAAAAAGAGTGAAATTCATCATTCACAATATATTCAATACTGTTAAATTGCTTTCCCACGCTGTTCCTGCGCAGAGAAACACATTTAATAAAAACTATTGGTCGCTCGAGGGATTATTTTTTGTTTGCCAGTCGCAGTCCTAGCAATTGCTTCGCGTGGATGAACTAATCCCGCGTCGAAAGGGCGACTAACAAGGGGTCCGCGTCCTGGTTAATAATCGGCGCACGTCTTGGGCACATTCGTCATCCGCCGGCTCAGCCGTCCGAGCGCATCTCTCCGAGCCCAATGCTCGTCCATTTCCTCCCTCCGCGCTCACCGCGCCCGAACCGTCCTCTCTGCCTTTAAAGTCCCGGCCGTCCCCACCGCCCTCGCCGCCCTCGCCGCCCTCGCCGCCCTCGCCGCCCTCGCCGCCCTCGCCGCCCTCGCCGCCCTCGCCGCCTTCGCCGCCCTCGCCGCCCTCGCCGCCCTCGCCGCCCTCGCCGCCCTCGCCGCCGTCGCCGCCGTCGCCGCCGTCGCCGCCGTCGCCGCCGTCGCCGCCTCGCCGCCCCGCCGCCCTCGCCCCTCGCCGCCCTCGCCGCCCTCGCCGCCCTCGCCGCCCTCGCCGCCCTCGCCGCCCTCGCCGTACTCGCCGTACTCGCCGTACTCGCCGTACTCGCCGCCCGTGGTCCCCTTCGTGCCCTTACTACCTTCACCGTCCCACCTCCATCCTCACCAACACCGTCCTCAGCCAAACTCTCTGTTCTCTATCTTCGCAACCGACCTCTTCACCCTCCCTGACATCTTCATCTACCCTCGCCTCCCACGGCGAACTCTCTGTCCTCGCCGCCCACTCATGCTCAACCCCCCCCCATCCCCGTCACCAGCGCCTCCTCTTCATCCTTGCCGTTCTCCCCTCCCGCGCGCTCCTCGCCGATCGCGCCGCCCTCGGAGCGACTGCCCCCATCCCGTCCGCCCACCCGCGCAACTCCCCGCTGCGCCGTCCGCCCCATTAGCGCCGGCGCCGAGAGGGGGTGGAGGAGGCGGCGCGCGCCCAGCCGCAGAGCGCGACAGCAGAGCGGGCCGGTTAATGAGAGTGGCGCCACGGGACGCGAGGCGGCGGCGGCAAGGCGGTCGCGACGGAGCTGCGGTGGAGTGCGGGTTTTGGTTAGAGCGAGGCACACAGCGCGGGAGGAAGCGTTGCGACGATGCTGGAAGTGAGAGCACGGTGGATGGAACCGGGCGGTTTGCTGGTGGAATGAGAGAGGGTTGGTGGTGTGGAGGGATAGGAAGGGTGGACGCTGCGAAAGGAAAGGTTGAAGGGTTACAGGCGCCGCTGGTTATTTTCGAGGAAGCGCACAGCTCTGTAGACGTCGATAGTGCGAGGTGAGCGAGTTAGAATGATGCACCCTGCAGTATGGTGATGGAGTAGGGGGTTGAAGACACCTAAACGCTCCGTTATGAATCGACGTGAATTGGCTGCAGTGTTCGTGCAGAGCTGAATGCGGTTCAACAAAGTGGCGTAGTTGCAGTGGAACGGAGTTGTTGAAGTGCGGTAGTTTTGGTTAGAAAACATCACAGAACTTGGACGGAGCGTAGGGACGAGAGAGAGAGAGAGAGAGAGAGAGAGAGAGAGAGAGAGAGAGAGAGATACAGACAGAGAGACACAGAGAGAGACAGAGAGAGACAGAGAGAGACAGAGAGAGACATAGAGAGAGACAGAGAGAGAGACAGAGAGAGAGACAGAGAGAGACAGAGAGAGAGACAGAGAGAGAAACAGAGAGAGAGAGTTGATGCTGTGTGGACGAAGTGATAGTGGAAGCTGTGAAAGGAAAGGTTGAGGGGTTGCCTGTGGCGTTGGTTGTATTCGAGGGAGGACATGGCTCTGTGGGAAGTGCCGACCTGGATGGCCGAGGTGTCTAGAGTGTGTGCCGCCTCAGCGTCTCGGTCGAAAAGGTCGCGGGTTCTACTTCTGCCGTGGGCATTGTTGTTTGTCCTTTGTATTTAATGTGTGTTGTCGTGGAAGGCCTGGTGAGTCTGCTGACCTCAGACTGCGGATCTCGCAAGTGTGTCAATGTCTAATGTAAAGGTTAAAATGTGTCCTCATAAGACAAAGAGGGTACCCGGCACGGTTAGTTGAAAATCGACATTTCCTGAAGCTGGAAAAAGCCCACGGAAGGAAAAAATATTTTTTCTTAGGAAATGATAGATGCAATTATATAAACTTTACGAAAGTAGTGATTGTATTTTTAAAGTGAAGCACCCAGCGATGGAGTTGGAGCTAGTGGAAAATTATACATGAACACTGAAAGTGGTCGCAAAGCGGCACGGCGGGCTACGAAAATGCACGCAGCAGTGAAGGCGAGAGCGGTTGATGATGTTGTGGAAACGGTAGTTGCAAGTGGAGTCACAGTAGCGTTTGATGCCGGTTCTTGGAACAAGCCTTAGATTACAGAGACGTACAGCATTTTGAATTAATTGGCATTGGTGGACGCGAGGATGAGACACTGGTGATGGTAGCACGGCAACGGTCTCAGTGGAAATGTAACAACCTGCTCCATCTACATCGCTGGTTAGATTCTCATCTCCTGAGACCCAATTTCGCGCGTCTACCTCTGGGGGCACGCTTCGAATCACGAGAACTGCATTGGTGTTTAGGATGGACAAATGAGATCCGCGGAAAGGGCTTTGGAGTTCCTTGCTACAAACTGTAAGTAAGCTAAACCCAAGTGTACATCAAGAGAGAAGAGCAGTCAGTAACTTTATAAACTTTCAATGGTCCTCCGGCTTATTATAAACCAAATCAGTTGTATTCATAATTATTATGCAATTAAATTTATATTCATTCTCATTGCATATTGTCTATCATTCCCCTAAAGGCAAACAATCCCCCGAAACCCGTTCTGATCCCCGTATGTAGTCGCACTCGCAGCACGGCACCTCCCAGTGCTGCATCTGCTACACTACCGTCAGCTAGAAGGGTTTTCCCAACCAGGTATCTCCCATCAGCGGGGCAGCGACACAACAAACTCTAAGCTCCCAATTGTTATTCCGGCATGTGGAAGGGGTAGGATAGGATAAGGAATGGGAGGGAAAGATCGCGCGCTGTCCGTGGTCTATTTGGTCGGATACTACTCCGGTATACGTGTGGTATTGATCAAAGAAACCACACAAAACTACCGATCAGAGCAGCCAACCGCCAGACAGCGCCAAAACTCAATTTATCTACGTAGCCAGTGTTGAAAATATTGCCTCCTTCGGGACTCAGACTCTAGGTCCTCCCAGATAGAGATACTGCAGTGACATCTGTTGATGCCCTGAGCCACCTCTCTCGTTTTTCCCTATTTAACGGACATTTTGACGACCGTCTTCGGCCTTTTGTTGATGTGCAGATACCCGGTGTTTGGCTATCGCCTAGTTATTTAAAGCTTTTCGTAAAAAAGGTAAATAAATATATGGATAATGATAATGAAATCGGATACGCATGGTTCCGGCATGGAGTTGCTGAGCACGTGGTCCTGACAATACAGTGGTTTTTCATTCACTTTCTTTCGGGCCGTGGCCATGGTCGGACCTGCTATGGACGTGGGTGCTTCAGCAACTCTGTATTGGGGTTGTGATGTGGAGATACATTATGGTTGACCATTATATCTATTAGTAAGGTGTGTATCCGTTAGATATACGGTGTATAATGTAGTTATTTATTTAGTTATCTGTATAATTATTGTTCCACATGTATGTTCATTCATGTTTGTTTGTATGTTGTTGTTCAGAAGAGTTTGTCCGTATTTATTGTGATTGTGTTTTTTGGTTGTTAGCCCTGATGATGGAATAAAATATTCCGAAACGTTGGCAAACTAGTATAATACATTAATTGACCGATCCCGTGATTTTCCTACTACTTATTAACGGTCGTGATTTCTACAATGGTCAATAAATCAAAATCATGAACATTCTTTATAAAACCTAATATTTAGTAAATAGGTTCTGTTGCTAAAACTTTCTCCCGCAAATTTAAGCATGCATTCGCTATGACAGTCTTGGAGAAATTTGAAAATTTGATTTACTTGTCGGAGATAACGTTCTAGTAATACTTGCTGCTAATAGTTCACAATCGCAGGGGCAGAATATGCAGCGAAGACGCGATTAATACTCGAGGGTGCGGCGGGTTGCCTAGAGCTTCTGTTCAGGGGAGCTTGAGTGAGCATATGGGCATAAAATCCTCAACAACGCCCCCATTCTGAGTCTATGAGAGACATACGCAAATTTTCATTATACTATGTCTATATTCTTTGCACATGTGCTAGAAATAAGTCGAGAAAGTTTTATCGCAATCAGTCGAACGGTATGGTAGCGCTTAAAATACGAACACTAAACATTGATTTTTTTATATTCGATAAATTATATTTATTTTTCGTTTAGAAATTAAATATTTTATAGTAGAAATAGCTGATCAATGATTTTACTTACAATTCAGCATTTACTTCTGATCCTGCAACATAGCAACAGATGCTTACTCCGAAATGGCAGCCGAGCCTTGCGACGTGCAGTTTGCAGACACGTCCGCCGGATATCGGTAACTGACAAAGCGCTAGTAGGTCTCGGCCGGTAAGCGGTGACCCGGAGCCCGAAACCGGCAGCCATGGACAGTCAAGAGCAGATCTCGATAGAAAAAAGAGGTGAGCGAGCGCTAGCAGATAAAATCGTGATGAATGCAGACCTCTTACTACCCACCATTATGTATTATTTTCATAATTTCTTAATATCGGTCTAAAACTAAAAACTTCGATTTTTCATACGACTGTTCTTAAAATGCAACACAAATAAAATTGATATAAAAAATAAATAAAAATAATTTTCATGATTCTTTTCAAGTCATCATTTGTAGACAACAGCGATACCTTCAAAAAACCGTACACCGAGTGTTCCATTTAAAAAAAATGGGGAGTATTTATAAAACTGCGCATCGTATCAAGAATATTGTGTAATAAAAATTATTATGCACGGGGCCCATCAAATGATGGCATCCCGATACATTGAATAGCTTTGAGTGGAATTGATAAGCTTTGGTATCATTGAGTTGCTTATGGCAAACTATTGAACAAGTGTTTTTTTACTTTTTAGTTTTGATGAGTAATTGTCGAGAAAAAAAACTCGCTTTAAACCCTATCCATCCATCTATTATTAAACGAAAATAATTAGATACAAAAGTTATGTATTTTTCCAGGAGAATTCGAGTCTACAAAAAAACAGGGTTTAACTTTTTTTATGTTCCCCACCTCCACCTCTAGGGTAGAGGTAGTTGTCACTAGGGGTATGGGATCAAGATTGGTATCGTTGAATGAGCTCTGTCGAGACAAACAACTTTCATTATCCACTTTTATCGATCCAATGAGCACTTTTCAAGATATTCCAAAAACAAATTTTGAATGGAACACTCTGTAGATGGTAGCAGTTGCATCGGTGGCGACGTTTCTATAAACGTGGTCGCAGAGTCATCTACATCAGCAATAACTTACTGGTGGCTTCGGCGCTGGAGTCATCGGCAGCGGTTGCGGCGGCCGAAGCAACGCGTTCAAAGCGATCGACTTTGTAAAGGGGACTGGCAGAGGAGGCAGTAGCCACATTACTTATCATTTGAGACAGAGATGTCTGCTTTGTTTCAGGAGGAGTGTGTACACAGTGGCAGCGGCAGCAACAGTGCGTGCACTTCGGCTCGCTGGGTTAGATGAAGTGTTGGCCACAGCAATGGCAATAATTGTCAAAGGCGAATGTTAAGCGAAGTGAACGTGGAGATCCCTGGAGAGTAGACGGGTAACTGGGAGAGATGCTGCTAGGGAAACTAATGATAATCAGCCTAATGGTGGCAATTTGTCGCGTGGCATACAATGAAGAGGAGGAGAAGCGAGTGGTTTGAAAGGGGAATTGTGTCACAAAAGAGGAACATAATTTCAAAGAATTAATTGTATTGTTCAATAGATTACCCTAATCGATGGTACAACAGAGTAAGCAAACAAAACTTATGAAAAGAAAATATAAATAAATCTCTTTGTATTAAAGATGAAAGAGATGGATATCAAAGAAAGAATGCAACCATGTTGAGAGTGACAGACCAATGGCGATGCCACATTCTGGAGCTAGGGTGTTGGCAGTGAATGAAAGTGATAATCCATTAAAGTAGTTAAGTGAAAAACGATTATCAAATCAAACCGGGAGCATTGGTTCAGTGCATCACCTGAAGTCACTGCAGTGTCTCTGACCGGCAGATCCTAGGTTCGAGTCCCGACGGCATCAGGATTTTTTGACACTAGCTTGTAAGCTAGGTCGAGTTCAGTCGCTGTCTGGAGGAGAATTCTAGCGGCCGGCTACTCTGATCGGTAGTTTTTCGTGGTTTCTCCGATCAACACCAGGCGAATGCCGGAGCAGTACCCCAACAAACGGGCCACGGACCGCGCGCGATTTTTCCTTCCTCTTTCTTGTCCTATCCTCACCCCCTTTCACACACTTACACTAAAATGCACTACACTACCACACATGCCGGGAGACCGCTCGGGAACTTAGAACTTGTCCCCGCTTGGGCTGTGCTCTACTGGTCGGAGATACCTGATTGGGGAAAACTCCGCTAGTCGGCGGTAGGTCGGCGCCGGATCTCGCCATCCAGTGAGGGAGATCTCCGTCATCCCTCGAGGAAAAAACATGCACCACACTTACGAGACTAATGACCTTATTAGTAAACGTGCCAGGAACCACTAATCAATTAATCAAATGCAAAATCCACATTGCTATCATCAGCATAGTCATCCGTTTTCGAAGCGACGGGTTCCGTTTGGAGCATCGGCGGGATGACTGCCGGCGCTGGCTGGGCCAGCGCGGCGGGAGCCTGAGCCTGGGCGCACGAGCTCCGGCCCGGGCGGGCAGCGCGGAGCGGCGCGGCGTGGCGTTGCGCTCCGCACCGCACCGCTCCGCTCTGCGCGCCCCGCGGCCGCCTTCCGGCAAATGTCAGCGGTCGCGCCAGCGCCAGCCTCTCCGCTTGCACCCAGCCCTCGCGGCCTGCGCGCCGCGCCGCACCCCTCCCGCCCTGCCCCAGGGGCCCGCACCCGACACGTTCAGCGGGCCCCAAATGAGCACAAGTGCCGCATTGCACCACCATTCAGCACATACTTTCGGCTAGTATTTCCAAATTTTGCATGTTTTGAAAATTCAGACAGTTCAGTGAAAATGAGACCTGCGTCAATATTTTAAGCGTCCCTTGTCCTTTTCTGAAAAAATAAAAGAATGATGCGGTTTTTGAGAAAGTATTTTTTTTATAATTTGCTTTAACTTCAGGCAGAAATTGCATGAAAACTACTCGCTTTTACAAGAATTGTACATGACGTTTTTCAAAAGAGTACCTTTTTTCATATTAAATTGGCTTTTTTAAAGAAACATTTTCTCTACAAGTACTGAAGCTAATAAGTTGAAACTTGCCAGGAATAACGATTAGAGTTTAGTACATACAATGAATGCTTTGCACTCTTATCCAATAATTATAATTTTGTTTTCATGTACTATTTTTTGTACTATTTTCATGTACTTTTTTAATGTACTATTTTTTACACATTTTCTTGGCATGTATCTCTTAATATCTCCAACGTGTATATATATATATATATATATATATATATATATATATATATATATATGATGTATTTGGTTACATTGTAGCGTGCACCGGAACCCTCCTGTCACACTCACTTACCCCTCGGCGTCCCACTACGACCGTTTCGTCATATCACATGATTAATCTGGCCGGCCCTCGCCACCCTCTGTCCCCCACAAAGGGCTTCGCAGGCGCACAAAGGCAGACTCCCCTGAGCCACCTCGGCGAGCCGATCGTCAAGACGGGAGGTACCTGTCTCATCCCTTGTACCCGGTGATTATTGGCTTGATTACCAGAACAGTCACGTTAGGGAAGTCGGTGTCACTTCGTCTGTTAATCCCTAAAGAGGCGCCATAAAATAATCAACGAGGCAGGTGACAGCTGGGGCTGCCTTGCCTTCTCCGAGATCATCACTTGCACATGGTCGCACAATGGCGATCAATTGAAAACGTAGCAAAATATGTCACTAGGGGGAGGTATTGCCTAGAGTTATTTGACGGAAAATATTAGTGGAAGGTTCCAGAAGCCTCATTATCGAACCAAACAGGGGAAAAGTATCACGCATGTGACAGAGCACAGAAATTTCTAAATTTGGTGTGGATAAGAAAGCGAGAGAGTAACAGATGATCTAGAAAAAGCACACTTGATCTAAAGACTTGATAGATGACACTTGATCTGAGAATTTGGTAGGAGGAACTAGTCAAAGACTGACTGGAATAGGACGCGCTGGAGAGACTTCGGAGATCAAGTGTGATCTTTTCTTAGATTAAGTGTCCTCTGACAAGTCCTCCGATCAAGTGTGTTTTTTCTTGATCCTGTGTTACTCCTTCGCTTTGTTGAAATATTGGCGGTTTTATTATTATTTTTGTTTGGCGTACGATTACAATACTTTCTCTTTTTTCGAAGTGAGACCACAAAGAGAAAAAGGTAAGAGAATTAAAGAGTATTTATTGTTTTCGGAAGCGTCCACTACTTCAGTCTTTAGTCCCGGGTACGTGTCCCGTACGTGTAGTGTACGTGTTATATCCTGGTAGGTGGTGGTATTCTTCCTCCTCTGGGAGGTGAGTTTCCGCGCCAACCTACTTGTCGAGTTGCTGAATTTTTCTCCTTTTGTATCTCACTAGGGATACTGCCCCAGCCGGGATACTCTTGATGCTCCCAACTGGTCTTTTGTCATATGTAGTAGTTTAGTGTATGTATGTGTAAGCGTGTGTAAGTAAGGGGAGAAGAGAGGACAGGATTTGAGGAAGGAAAGATCCCACGTGGTCCGTGACCCGTTAGGGTGTTGATTGGATATATGCCTGATATTGATGGGAAAAACTGTAACCACTATCTCGCATTTACAAGCTAGAATATTTGCAACTTATCTTCTTGTCACTGTGAAGCGCTGTACCTATAATAAGAGTACTCGAATTGACCACTAGAAGGCGCAAATAATTACCACCGCTTCAAAAATTATTCGCTTGAACGCATCGGCCAACCACAAATTTCTTGGACAAGCTCTCACAAATTACGATGAAGAAACGAATTCTCGTCCATTTTGCCTATGATTTGCAAAGAGAAAGATATTACTGGACAATTGTCAACTGCGGAGGAAAGCGACGGATGTCATCCTAAAAGCTCATTAGAGGTAGTGAATTTACAATTTCCTGAATGAAAATATTTAATATAAATGAAGTACAAGATTTTTATACTCATATCTGTTAAGGACAATCATAAAATACCATGAGAAGTGTACCATGTAATATCAAATGAAGAATTACAGTGCACCATTGCTTGCACTTATAACTTCGAGTGAATTCACGACTAGCAAGTAACGTTTTCCCCACAGCTTTTTTTAGTTTGCCTACTTTTCTTTCCTATGTGACACTGATGCAAGAGGACTAATTTTTGTTCTGGGAAACGAAATATACGACGCGACCACACTATTACGCAAGGCGACAGAGCGCAAAATAGAATTCTTTGCTGCGGCAACGACACCTCGACAGGAGATACGGTGATCTGACCTTGGTTGCGAGGGACGTCTATATTTCACACGACTGCGTGCAGATTTAAAACGACCATGTATCGTGAGTTGTAACGTTCTGCAGTGAACTGCATTGACGTTTTCCCTTGTTAGTGTATCTGGCGTAATTTAGCTCGAAGTTATATTAACAAGCAAAGTGAATAGGATCCTAGTTACTTTAGGTGGCGTACATGATTGAAGTCACTACTATAGAAAGTGTAATTCATTCAACGACTGTCGTAACTGAAAACAGATGATTCAACATTTTAAAGTTATTGTAAATTTCACGCTACAGAATTCTTAGGAATTAACGAATTGTTTCGAGGACAAAGAAAGTATTAACTTAATGCTACATCTTTATTTAATCAAAGAATGCATTCTAGTTACTTATTCACTTGCACAATGTTTGTGAGATTTCTTTGAAGAAGGTATTAGATTCATGTTGTAACTGAATTCTTTTTATTTAACTGGATTATAGAATTTAATGTGATTGTAAATAAGTTGAGAAATATCATTTTTAATTTACAGAGAATTGTTACGTGTATAGGAGTTATTTGAGGAATATTTCCAGATCCTTTTCTTTTTTGTATGTTGTGCATTTTTGTACATAAGGGTATATGTGTATGTTCATTCTTTTTCAGATAGTGTCTTGGTCAGTCTGTGATTTCGGTATAAATATTCCTGAGTGTTTATATCTCAAGTGCTAGTGAGTGATGTAATCCAATACAGCGATTACTGCCATTCTTTTCAATTTTTTGTAATTCTAAGAAAGCATATACTCTCCTTGTTAATTTTTCAAAAGTACCTGATATTTCGTTTCATTGGTATCGAAAGACGACCTCATACCCTGCATTACAGTGGGAACATTTAAACTGTAATTAAACCAGTGACATCCATTGTTATTATGTATGCCACTCATTGAGCAAATCTAATCTTCTGCTCGAATGATTCGCCCAAAATCCACGCATCAAATGGAGGAGTAAGGAAGGTCAACATTAATCAGATCAGACGCTTGAGATTTAAAATTTATCTCCAGAAAATTAGACTCAGTTATGTAGCTGGTGTCTAAAATCAACCTCCGCGAAGTCTCGACCTCTAGATTTCCCAGGATACAATGATGCAGAGACAACGGTGATGCCTCAGAGCCATCTCATAATATAAAGTAAATGTGGAAATATGCCAGTGTCCCACCCCTGTGTGGTAGGAACTTGGAACGTGGGCCCCAAAGTACGTGTACACCGGGACTTTGAGTTCGTATCCCGCATTAGGGACAGAAAATTTCAGTTAGATTTGTGGCATGAGACCATTGGCTGTACATCTTGTATGACCTCTAGTTGCTAGTTCTTTCATACTCCCTAAGCTTTACCCAGTAACTTAAGGCAATTACCAATCTTGAGATATGGACTATGGTGAGAAGGAGACACTTGGAAACCGGCCCTATAAAAGTATCAGACATCGGGACGAACCTGCGTGTTACTTCGGGTATTTAAAGCACATACGTTCTCGCATTACTTATAAATTTGCAATTTTCGTAAATTCAGAGATTTCAACTAAAATTAGATTCTTTTTTTTAAGCATCCCATCTTCTATTCGTGGAAAAAAATTAAAGAAAAAATTTGAGGCGGTTTGTAAGAAAAAATTGTTCATTTTTTAAAATTGTCTATATTTCGCGGCAAATTACAGGAAGACAACTCATTTAAAGATTCGTCAGAAATAGATTTACTTAAGGAAAATTCTTTATTTTCCATATTATAGTTGTAGGAAGACGCCAAGAAATTGCAATTTTTGCAATTTTCAAAAAATCTGGGATTTCAAAGATCATGAAATCTGCACCATTCTCTTAAGCGTTCTTTACGCTATTCGATTTGATTGTTTAATTTTTTCGGGTTTCCGGCACGTCAACTCCTATAGTCATTAGTCCCGTAAATGTAGTGAATGTTTATCGTCGGTGGCAATGTGCTTCACCCGTGCAGAGTTCCAACCTACACATTGGCTTACAGGGTTTTCCCATCCAAGTATTTTTCACCAGCAGTGCACCCCCCCAGTTTGGGACGAGCTCCAAGCTTCCGCTTAGTCTCCCGATATGAGGTAGTATAGTACATGCAAGTGCACGTGAGTGTACGTAAAGGGTGATGATAAGATAGGAAAGAGGAGGGAATTATCGCGCGCGTTCTGTGGCCCGTTTGATAGGGTACAGATTCCGCATTTCCTTGATTCGGAGATACCAGGAATACTACCGATCAAGGCAGCCGGCCGCTAGAATTCTCCTCCAGAACGCGGCTGAACTCCTAGCTATGAAGCTAGTTTTGAAAATCTTGCCAATGTCGGACCTCGAAACCTAGAACCTCCCTCGATTAGAAGCACTGCAGTGACATCAATTGGGCCACCTCAGCCAATGTATAAGATGGATGAATCGTATTAGAGTGTTTCGCATTACATTAATGAAAGCAGTATAATAGTATACATGAGTAGTATCAGACAAATTGCGTTAATTAAAAACTTACATTGGGTCAAAGCTCTCACTTTTATTTTTGCTTATACAAAAAGGGAGAGCATTATGTCATGCTGCTCTGTGCTATGCTCTTGAAAAAGCAGGTATTATTTTTTACATACATACATACATTTATTTGAACTACAATTGGGTATGACCCGGTGGCAGTTAAATAACAATAATTACAATAATAATAACAATATTAATAATAATAAAAATAATAATAAAGGAGTACAATACAAGCCGAACATGCAATAATCATACTATCACTAATATTAAGTATTATAACAAATATTTCAACTCTGTCATGATATATAATAATTATATGTCGGTGATGCTAAAATTTAATACAAGCTACATAAATATTGGCTAAATTTATTTTTTAATTCATTGATCGCGTTCACTACAATTAACTGCACTACACTGCACTGCACTGCACAGCACTACACTACACTACACTACACTACACTACACTGGTTTTGCTTTGAATTACACTGAACAGCACTTCACCGCACTTCACAGAACTTACTCATTTAATGTCTATTACTATCATATTGTTCTAACTTATTTCTAAAACTTCGAACACTTAGAGGAAAAGCTTTGAAAATTGCTGCGGGTAAACTGTTCCAATATTTAATTGTTCTGTTACAAAAGGAAAATTTCCCAAGATCTGAATTTTTTTATGGCGAGCTACGGGAGTAGTTCACAGTTAATTTTGGTGTTCACGCAACTTGAGTCATAGAGTAATTAGGAAAAAGGCTTGCAAAATATGTTTTGATGATAATCATAATGTACAGAGAGGGATTAATATTTTAGTTTAATTTTCATGTGGTTTACTGTACTATTTAGTTATAATGAACGTCAGAAGTAATTCGAAAAAGTGAGAGAGTATTGGCAAATAAAAAACGTTTCACCAAAACACGAAAAGATGCTGCTTATTGGCTATTAAAAAAGATTTTACAACAATTACTGTTTCTGATACCGATTTTTAGTACCGAACAATTACTGTTTTTAATTATTTATGTTAATAAATGTGAAGAAAGAAACGTTCTATTTAAATTTATATTATAATTATTACATAAATATATAATATAATTATAAAATTATATAATATATAATATTATTATATAATTATATAATGTATAATATTATTATTAGATAATTATATATGACTGTAAAAATCGGTTTTTGGGGTAGTAATCAAACTGGTCATCTTATACTCTAGAGACCGAGATTTTGTGATCAATCTACGGTGTGAAATTTATAATGAACAAAACGTGTTTATGCAACAGGTTTTTCCCGGTTTGGGGTTATTTCGTGTTTTCTGCCTCTCAGAACACTATATTCAATTTCATTAATCATTCATAATTATAATTAATTTCATTAGGGTGGTTCAGTTTTGGTACCATTGCACTTTCAAACGTTAAGCAATTTTTATTTAGATTGTGATGAAGGTATTGTAAATATTTACGTGTAATATACACGGAATAATGAAAATTATATTTTTGAAAACTTGAAGTTCTAGATCCAAAATGAAAGAATACGTTGCCGCTGTAGCCAAGGGAGGTACCGCTTTTCGAGTCCCGACGGTGGCAGATTATCGGCATAACTTCATCGAATTCAACCACTGTCTTGAGGACAATTTTAGCCTCTGCTCTCACCGGTACTTGTCCGTGATATTCCTCATCAATACCAAGCAAATTCCGGAGCAGAAGAAATGGGTGACTGCGTCTGATCTTCCCTTCCTCATCTTCCCCTTCCCTTCTCCCTTGGTATCCCCACATATACACCTATACGCTCTTTATGCCATGTAAGGGAGACCATTTCAGACCTTAGCTGTTTATAAAAAATGTTAGAGTTTAAAAAGAATATTAAATTCTAAGGTTAGCTGAAAATTTATTTTTGAGAAGACAAGAGTACAATTTTGTTGTAGTGCATTAGCTAAAAGTATGTGTTATCTTTCATTGCGTTCTACCGTAGTGTTTCACCCAGCTTTAAGAAAGTACTTTGGCGCCGAATCCCAAGTTCCATTGGTTGATTGATTGATTGTTAGTGATTCCGGGCGCTTCAGCCACGGAGGTCATTAGACCCGTAAGTATAATGCGGTTCTTTCATCGGGATTGGCGGTGATCATCTCCCACGGGATGGGGAGATTCGGTGACGACGTACCATGGACTAGCGGGGATTTTCTCAACCAGGTATCTCCCACCAGAGAGGCCCTAGACGGGCAAGTTCTAAGTCTCTGACCGGTCTCCCGGCATGTTTGGTAGTGTAGTGCAAGTAAGTGTAAATGTATTTGTAAGGGGTGACGATAGGACAAGAAAAAGGAAGGAAAGGTCGTGGCTCGTTTGTTAGGGTACTTCTCCGGCATTCCTCTAGGGTTGATTGTAGAATCTACGGAAAACTACCGATCAGAGCAGTCATTCACTAGAATTCTCCTCGAGATAGCGACTGAATTCGACCTAGCCGGAAAGCTAGTGTCGAAAATCCTGCCGCCGTCGGGACTCAAATCGAGCAAATCCCGGTCAGAGGCACTGGAGTGACATCAGTTGATGCACTGATCCACCAGTCCCAGTTTGTTCCATTTGTGAAGGAACAATGGTTTGTGAAGGAACACCGTCACTTCCCATCTAATTTAGATGACTGACGACTAATGTAACTAAATTAACCTGAAACACTAAATACTCACTCTAAAACGCCAGAACATACGGAACGCCCCCTTTTGACACCGTATGGGCCCACTGCGTGCCTTCGTTTCGAGATTGTGCAAATGAAGAATCGATCGTCGTGGAGCAGAGTCGAGTGCGCCCGCGGCGGGAAGGGGGGTGCCACCAGGGGACGAGAAACGTGGAGCGTGGGGCGCGGGGCGAGGGGCGTGGAGCGAGGGGTGAGAGGCGAGTGGCGAGTGGCGAGTGGTGAGGGACGAGTGGCCAGGGGTGAGGGGCGAGTGGCAAAGGGTGTGGGGCGAGGGGCGAGAGACAAGAGGCGAGGGGCGGGGGCGTAGGGCAATGTGCGAGGTGCGAGGTGC
>BLKR01007644.1:0-33792 GCA_011170035.1 Teleogryllus occipitalis
TTTGGACCATAGCCGATTTTCCGATATCTTTGCATTGTATAAAGAATAATAAATAAAAAGGCAGAAAAGTCCTAAAAAAAGGTATTTATGCATAGTTGTGAAGTTAAAATAAGCAAAACGAAGCATTATAAAACTTTGTCATATGTCATCATTTGTCATCATTCGTGCACATCTATTATCGGCCTTTAAATGAGTTCGCTAGAATAAAATAGGCATTTCCCGAAACATCCGATGTCTAATTATTATCAATTACGATAATAAGAGAAGATGTTTTTGTTTGTTTGCATGAATGCGCCGTTCGCGGCTTCGTTCGTGTTAATCCGTGGTGCACTCACTGGCCACTTTCAAGGCGAAGGTGCAGGCGAAGCCGATGAGCACGAAGAGCACGTTGCGCACGCCCTTGGCGTGGGTGGCGCTGCCCTCGCGCTGCAGGATCTCGAAGCACACCACGTAGATGAGCGACCCCGCCGCCAGCCCCTGCAGCAGCACCGTCACCTGCGCACGCAGCCGGCCCCCACGCACGCTAGCCAGCCGGCTGGGGGAGACTACCCTAACGGACCGCGCGCGATCTTTCCCTCCTCTCCCCTTACACACACACTTACACTAACATGCACTATACTACAACACAGATGCCGGGAGACCGGCCGGGAGCTTAGAGCTTGTCCCGGCTGGGGCGGTGTCCCGCTGGTGGGAGACACCTGATTGGAGAAAACCCCGGTAGCCGACGGGAGGTTGGCGCCGGATTTCGCCATCCATCGGGGGATGATCA
This sequence comes from Teleogryllus occipitalis, assembly GCA_011170035.1. Classification (NCBI taxonomy): domain Eukaryota; kingdom Metazoa; phylum Arthropoda; class Insecta; order Orthoptera; family Gryllidae; genus Teleogryllus; species Teleogryllus occipitalis. The sequence goes on from BLKR01007644.1 coordinate 770, forward strand.
CCACCATCTCCCGATGAAGAAACATGCACTACACTTGCGGGACTAATGACCCCCCTTAGTTGACGGAATCACTAACAGTCAATCAATCAATCCGCCCCGCTCGGCGCTCAAGTGAAGGGCGCTGCAAGGCTGCTCGCAGACTTTCGGCGCCCCTGAACGCTGATTGCATTTGAAATCGACCGCACGCGGTGGAGCTTTTGCTGGCAGGACAAGGCCGCGGTTTATCACATACAATTTTCGATAACTGTTAATGCAGGGCAAAATTCTGTCTCGGTTGTTTCTCGGTTTATTCACATGAATTCTGCATTAACGTTGCAATGCTACGGGATTGATAAAATTATCGCTTGGCGATCCGGAGGGTATCCGTAAGAAAGACTTGCGGAAACTAAGGTACTACAACAATATATACTTTCTCGCATTAATTTTGAATGTACAATTTTCGAAAATCCAGAAATTCAACGAAAATGGAACCTGTACCATGTTTATAGGCGTTCTTTGTTCTATCCTCACCCCTTACTTGCAAACACTTACATGCACTAAACTGCCATAGTCCAAACGGGAGCTTAGAGCTTGTCCGGTTGGGGCAGTGCCCCGCTGGTGGGAGTTACCTGGTTGAGGGGAACCCAGCATTCCGGCGTTTTGTCTCGCCATCCAGCGAGGAAGATCAGTCACCCCGCGATAAAAAGCATGCACTACACTTACACATCTAATGGCCGTAGTATTTTTCGCGCCCGGAAACACTAATCAAATCAACGATAGGGAAGAAGAAAAACGGATTTATCTACTTTTTCGTACCTAGGACACAGAGTTTTTTCTTCCAAAAATCGTCAATTTTTGCTGCAGTATTACAATATTTCTCTTTATTAGGTAAGTACGCAGTGTGGTGAGAATTTAAAAAATGAGAAGGGCAATTTTCAATATTTCACAGATGTGAGACGAAACAGGTAGCTTGTATCGCTATTCTATGCAGCAATACTCTCTGCTGTTTTATAAGGGCTGCATTTTGTTTCCAGAGATGATATGGAATATGATGTGGAGACAACGGAAGGTTTCGCTAACGCAAACTCGGCAACTCAAACCCTCGCGTGCATTTACGATTGGCAACATATGATAATGCTTCCATGTCCCTTCACGGTCGTGTATAACTTACTTGACGGTAAATGTAAGTTTACTAAAATCGTACCAATGTTCTAGGACAGGTATCTGAGAGCCCGAGTTTGAAAGTTACAGAGAAACTTCAGCGGATTCCAACTTCTCGCAAAGCTCTGCACTCAAGAGTATCTTTATCGCGAAGGAAGTCCAACTAGAGAAGAGAGAAATATATGGAAATGCAGATCAACAAACTAGAGCATGGTAAAGAATCTTCTTTGCAACAATGTACATCATTTGTTTTTCAAGTAAATGGAGAAACATTGAAATTAGTGGAAAAACAATTATGTTTTAAACCTGGCTCTGGTTTCACTGTTTTTATATGGAACGTAAGAAAGACATGGAGTCATTAATTACCAGAATTAATTTGATCATAGAATTCTTATATACATTTTTCATTTCGTAATTACTTGGTTTATAAATAAATTAACATAAGAGTTTGGAGCAAATTGAGATGGACAAAGATCATGTCAATATCAGTCAAATACATAATGTGTGGTAGATTTTCTTAGATTAACTGGAAAATGAAGCTGTATGTAAAGTGGAACAAATCACCAAAATTCTCTACAATTATATAATAACCCGTTCGTTTGTCTGTTTCTCCGTCTGCCCGTTTGTCCATTTCTCCGTCTATTAGTATGTTGACCTGCCGTCTGTCCTCCTGCTATTCTTTATAAAAGAGGAAATTATGATCCCAATAAAATAGCCAAAATTTTGCTCCAATTAGCCTGGCTCTTCCTTTCAGTGAAACTTTTATCAAAATCTCTTTGTCTCTCCCCAAGCTTAGTGTATGTCTTTCCGTCTCTCTGTCTGTCTGTCGGTCGGCGCTATCTATCTGTCTATTCCCGCCCATCTGTCGGTATGTCTGTATGTTTCTGCATCTGTCAGCGTTTCTCTTTCTCTCTAACTGTATGCCTCTGTATCGGTATTGTCGAGCTAAATTAAAACCTAAGATAACACATATAAATTCTTCACATATGATATTTCCAAACAATTCAACTTTCAAATTCTCTGGACTGCACAGAATTACTGAACTTTTGTTCAGTTTAATACAGTTCTTGGAAAACAATTTTAAATTCCGCATTTATCACGGCGAACCTTTTAATAAGACATCCAGTAATGCTCCCATAAACATTCTCTTGGTAAATACATTGATTAAATTCCTCGGGTTCCTCGAGAAAAATTCATCGACATCGATGTATCGATAATTACCTCACAAACCGATATTTCAAACAAAGATCTGTTGATGCTGTAATGACTAAGTCCATACAAATATTTCCACGCATCTCAAACACGTAAACATGCGTTGATATATTTCTAAATGTTTGAGAAATTTCTGCAGTTTCCCTGGTAATAATCATTTGAATTCCTTTTTCTATATGTGAGCTAGTTGGATTCAGGTGATCTTTCACCCCATGTTGCAATGACCCTACACTTCTGGCGATTTTGTGGCCTCTTTCTGTTTTCTCTCCCTATTTATTTATTTTTCATCTATTATTTTTTAATTTATTTTTTATTTGTTTTGTATTTTTTATTATTTTTTAGTATATATTTATTTTAGTTTTTTTAAACATTTAGTTCTTGCTGCATTTAACACTTCACATAAGTATTGTAGTTTACTGCCACTTGATTGTGGAGCTTGTTGCTAACACGCTCTATCGGCAGCTTATAAAACTGATTAGGGAAGGTAGCACTATCTAGCGGTTTGTTTACTAATTATATTTGGCGGGCTTTCAAAATAAACACTGGAACCTGATTTATCGCAACTGTAACATTACTTATCTTACATTACTTAATTACTACATTATATTATTAAGCGAATAATCTTGTCTTCCTACGCTTCTCGCACTGTAAATATATTTCAATTGTATTGTGATATACGAAGAGGCTTTTCGTACAAGAACCAAACAAGTACAAAATTCTATATTTTGAGATATTTTACCAATCTGTTCCCTAGAATTGGCGCTACCTACTGGGTCATTTCTTTTCGGTAAGTGTCAAACATGCTGAACGATATAAGGCAGGGAGATTCTACAAGAGTCCATTACATTTCCACCAAAAACCAAACAACTCCCGGACTTGTTTGGTTCTTGATAGATAATAATAGATTGTATTTACAAGCATTTCTTTTAATAATATTGTGTTAAAAATATGTTCTCCCATCATACGTATTCTACACGTTGTAGACGTTAGTGAAATTAGTGATTTCGACTGTTTATAAGTACAGTAAATCTACTAAATTTTAGTACTCTAATATGGAAGGCACATGTAATGAAGACTGAGATACTCAGTTGCCTAGACTAAATAAACCAAAAGAAACATTGATGAATCTCATTAGAGCAGAAATAACAGTACATAAATACAACAGGAAAGCCATTTCCTATCAGAATAGTGGGAGAGGATTACTCAGTCGCATGGAATTCTTGCTGACAATGAATGAATATTGAAATAGTGATGGATGAATAGCAGTTATGTTCAATATTTAAGCAAAAATGACTCAAATTTTTTATTGAATATTATTATTTTTGTCATTTGTGTATTTCTCTCAGTATGTCATATCTCACTGAAGATTTTACTCTTGCATTTTTACCGACAGTAAACATTTTTATCCAAAACATAAAATTTCAAATATTTATTCCCCAAAAATCAAACAAATCCGGAATACATCTCTCATTTATTTGTAAATCAAGTACCAAACCATCTAATTTTCACTAAAACAATATATCCAAACATACAGCACCTAAATACAAAAACTCATTAATTTATCTCTATGTACTTTTATGGTAGATTTCTAATTGGTGGATTTCCTATGGTGCCTTCTGAAAAATCTCGAATTTGGACTAGTTTGGTTCTTGTAAAAACACCTTAATATTATAAGTAATTTGAATTGATATTTTAATATTAAACATTTTCTCGTTAAAATTGAACTTTAGAAAAATAGCAGATTTTTCTCATGTTCCATTTGTTAAAAAAGGTGTTTAAAAAATAGGACACTGTATTTATATATGTATCGATTCATATTTTTTGCATCTTCAAGTTTTCAGTGTTCACTTGCCTATTCATTGTTTACTTTTTTTGCTACTGCGAACTATTTACACGTTCTTCAGAGATATGCATGTCGACAGCTATAAGAAATGTAGTTTACCGTGTATTTTGTCTATATTTAATATCCTAATTTTAATATCCTTCTATGAATCTATTGGTGAGGCATTCAGGTTGATCTGCACTTATATGGTATCTGCACTTTCAATTGTAACTATCCTACCACGTAGTTGGATATACAATTGCGTCGGAAACGTGATTGGTAGCTTAATGATCAGAGGTACTAGAGTAAACCAGGATTTGTATTCCGGTCGAGGTAACTAATACTTTGAACTGTTTGAATTATTTGCACTTTTGTCGTTTCGTAGGCAAATGTTTTATTGTTCCAGTGTTTTCACAGAACAAGAGGCGCATACCATAACGTACGAGTTAATTATTGCTATTGTTTTTATTGACTTTCATTGAAATTAAGTGGAATAGAGAGAGAGAGAGAGAGAGAGAGAGAGAGAGAGAGAGAGAGAGAGAGAGAGATACACCGTCTTCATTAAAGTTAATAACCTCGATTTTGCCCAAAACATCAGATACAATTCGTACACCTAAACGTCGCATACTTGTAAAGATATCGAATTAATTATACCTCCTATTGACTAATTAAACAGTAGTTTTATAACTGGACTCACCTCTAAAAATGTTAAGAACTGCAAGATTTAAACTATGTATCTTAATTCATTATAATGGAGACTATAGGTATATTTGTATACTCAGAACGCAAATTGTGCAAACATAACATATTGCTGCGAAAACGTAAAAAGCAAAGACTGACCGGTGGGAAGACTGACCGGCGTGTCGAAACTGGAGCTCACGTCACAGCACGCCATGGCCACGACGATGCCGATGGGCGCCACGATGCTGTACACGAACATGTACCAGAAGAAGGGCACGGGCCCCGCATTGGCCAGCACCAGGTCCATGCCGATGCAGAAGGCGATGGCGTACTTGTGCGACGAGACCGACAGGAAGAGGAAGGCCACGTTCTTCGCGTGGGTCTGCGAACGAGCGACGACATCGCTGGAGAGCGCGTTTCACTTTCTCGCCAACAAGGTTTTTTTAAATTTTATTTAAGGTTGCGTCGACATGTAGGTCATTAGCGACCGCTATTGGAGTTAACGGTATGGTAACTATGAAGATGGAACATAAGGGTTGAAAGGACGAACTCACTTACAACCATGCCCGATGCGGGACGCGAACCCGCGACCCTTCGGTCCGAGATCACCACGACACTACTGCCTTAGCGAGCTCGGCGACCGGGCCGACTAGGTTACTTTGTAATAAAGAGCAAGGGTTGTAATGCTGCAGCAAGGGGCGATTTTTCAATAGGAAAACTCGTATTGTGGGTCCCTGATGCAGAAAAATGTGTTTGTCAGAAAACGTAGGTCTGTCTGTTGACAACACTAGCGTTTAAACCATGGATTGGGTTTTCTCCAAAATTAATATTCCATCAGCCATGTGGATAAACTCGAGAACTCTGGGAATATGAAATGTATATTTCTATTTTTACTTTTCATGAAGCCTCAAAAACGTTTGAAACGTTTCCTCAAAACTCCAATTTTTATTTCTTTTCTCAGATAAAGCGAAGTACTTTAATGAAAATGGCGCAGGTAGAATTTTCGTTGAACTCTCGTAATTTTTAGAAATGGCAAGAGTTTAAATTTTTCGCTTTTTTCCTACAACTTAAATAAGGGAGATAGGAATTGTTTTTAATTAAATCTTTTCTTCAAAAATCTTTACCTTCTTTTTCTAAAATCTTATCTTTTCTTCATCTTGAATAATGTCATGAAACTTTTCTTGAAAATGTGAGTAGATTTCGTATTATATTGAACTGTCGTTACTAATGATGCGTGAAAATGTGAGCTGTTGTTGCCCCACTAAGTATTTTAAAGAATGAAACACTTTGAATGAAGAGGATGATTGGAAAATTATAAAAAACGTAAAGTTGTACATTCCTACTCTCTGAGAAGTATAGTTTGTGTTAGCTCCTACGAAATTTCATTTGATTGTAGAGGAAATAAACTAATCCAGACTTGTGTAAATGGCTCTCCGCGGGCCGCATGCGGCTCGCGGTGCCATTAATTGTGGCCCGCGAAAGGCTATTAGTTAAACACAAAGTCCCTGATGTCGCTGCAGTGGCTATTACAGGTAGGTCCTAGGAGTCGAGTCCCGAGGGTGACAAGATTTTCGACACTAGCTTTTCAGCTAGGTCGAATTCAGGCGCTGTCTGGGGGAGAATTCTAGCGGCCGGCTGCTCTGATCGGCAGTTTTTTGAGTTATCTCCGATCAACACCAGGTGATTGCCGGAGCAGTACCCTTACAAATGGACCGCGAATCGCGCACGATCTTTTCTTTCTTGTCCTATCCTCACCCCCTTACTTACACTCACATCTACATGCACTAAACTACCACACATGCTGGGAGACCAGTCGGGAGCTTAGAGGTTGTTCTGCTTGGGCGGTGACCCGCTGGTGGCAGATACCTGGTTGGGAAAACCCCGCATGTCGATGTTTTGGCCGGCGCCGAACATCGCCATCCCACAGGGAACATCACCGTCACCCCCCCACGACAAAAACATTCGTTACACGTACGAGACATGACCTTAGTATTTTTCGCGCTCATAAACACGAAATAATCAATTCAACAATAAGTCTAGTGATATTTGTAAGATGGTACTCGAAATAATTATGCGTCAAATCAGACAATGAAGTTCAAAAATCATGGTGTTAGACTCCTCTATTTTTATTGTAACCACACATTTCATTGATGTAAGATAAGAAATATAGACAAATTTGACAGTAGTATACTACCAAAATCGAAGGAAAACGTTTATTCCATTCTCTCGAAATCTGAGAGCCATCAGAAAGCATATTCTCCATTGTAATCTCTTTCCAAGTAACTATAGAAACCAAGAGATATCTCTTATCGGAACCTCATCTCAATTCGGAAAGTGAATTTTACAAACCTAATGAAACCTTTAGTTTTCTTTCACATGTACCCCAAATAACTATATCGTACTCTCTTCTTTAAGAAACGCTTGGCATATACATCACTCAAAATCAATACCAGGAATAATAAAATTCTAAAACTGGAAGTGCTGAGCTAAATCTGGAAACTCGCAACGTGAACGTCAGATTTAATGTTGACCTCTGCTGTTGAATGTGCTGCTTCCCGTCCAGCAAAGCAACGAAAGCATTTTAACAGACCCAAGGAAATTGGGTTACGCACTAAATGATAATATGAATGAAATAGTAATTCGAAGTGTACCGAGTGAGGTTTCAATTACGAGGGTCCCTCCAAAAGTAATACACAACAATTTTTTAAACGTGCAATATATTTTCCACAGCTGTTCTATTTTTACAGTATGTTGATCCATCTTTGAGGAACAAAAGTCACCTCTACGCATTATCTCCGTCTATTTCCATTGCCTTACGCTACCTTGGAAGAAGAGCATGTATACTCGCACGGTAGAAGTCGGGGCCAGTGACATGAACTACTATTTAGGAGCCCTCACAAGGAAGTCATCACTTGCTGGAACCCACCCGGCACAAACCTTCTTAAACTGCTGTGCTTTCAATATTCTACTCACACTTCGCTTCTGCTATACCCACATTCATTGACAATTCTTTCACGGTTACGCGTCTGTCAGACAAAATGAGGTTATAATTTTGCTGTACATTGTCAGGAAAATGTCAAGAGCGCGGTCAGCGGCTGTGGGAAGATCCTGAGTATTCGCTTGCCCTAATGCAACATATAGTCTGGAAATACACCGTCTGCGATCAATAGCATCATCTCCATTAACATTTTTAACTTTTTGCGAATGTTTGGTTGGTTGTTAGTGATTCCGGGCGCGTCAACAGCTTAGGTCGTTAGTCCCGTAAGTATAGCGCATGTTTTTCCTTGGGAGATGGTGGTGATCTTCCCCCACTGGATGGCGAGATCCGGCGCCGACTTACCGTCAGCTAGCGGAGTTTCCTCCTAACCAGGACTCTCCCACCAGCGGGGCACCACCCCAGTCTGGACAAGCTCTAAGCTCCCGACCGGTCTCCCGGAATATGTGGTAGTGTGGCGCATGTTAGTGTAAGTGTGTGTATAAGGGGAGAGGATAGGACAAGGAAGAGGAAGGACAGATCGCGTGCGGTCCGTGGCCCGTTTGGTAGGGTACTGCTCCGGCATTCGCCTGGTGTTGATCGGAGAAACCACGGAAAACTACCGATCAGAGCAGCCGGCCGCTAGAATTCTCGTCAGACAGCGACTGAATTCGACCTAGCTGAAATGTTAGTGTCGAAAATCCTGCCACCGTGGGCAGTGTAACCTAGGACCTCCCAGTCAGAGGCGCTGCAGTGACATCAATTGATGCACTGAGCTACCGCTCCCGGTGCGAATGTTTGTCGCTGTCTCATTTTCACAGCACAGGAATTCTATCACAACACGTAGCTTCCAACGAACATCTAATGCAGCAGTCATCTTAATCAATGCTTCGAGAGCAGCACTTGCGGAAACAGGTTGAACTAAATTTGAATTCAAGCTGAAAGAATGATTCTGTAAATAGCAAAGACAAAAATGAAAATTAATTTTTAAAAAATTCATGTGCATTACGTTTGTACTGACCTTTGTAGATGGCCGGCCAAATTGAAGACATTAAGTATTGCATAAGTTTAGTTGGCATAGATTTTCTTTCGTCAACACAAACGTAGTAAGTATGGAACGGATTTTCATATAAATACATATTTTTACAGGGACAAGATACCTACATTCTCTAATTTTTTTAGACTTAACACGACATTCTGAACGAATTCGAACAATTTTTATTTTACATATTTGTAAATATTTCGGTATAATTACATATTTTTACATATTTTATCTATTGCTACATACTTCGTTACCTTTTAATGTATTTATAAGTCGAAAATGAACATTTCACATGAGAGTTCAAAATATATGTCACTTGAAAACTAACTTTGTAACTGAAATACTTATGAAATCACGCAATGCGCTTGTATTAACGTCGGACCATCGTATTAATTGCCAAGCTTACCTCCCCCCGCCCTCATCTGCTTCTTGGAAATCGCATAGTCTGGATCAAGGATGAGCGGATGTATGTGAAGCAGAAGGAACTTCAAGCACGTGCTCACTCGTGTTTCATGGATTCCATACCTAACTCGATAAAAAATTCAGATCAGTGTCTTATCCCTTTTCTGGAGTTGGAGGCGCGTATGCTTCCTTTACCCCCCTTCTTACTATCACAGGGTATACGGTTCTATTCGCTTAAGCGCCGGCTCCTCGTAAACAACATTGTATATACTAGGAAAGTATTATATATTTCGGACGAAAGTAACAAATAATTGCTTCTGTATATGTAGAACTTCGTTCCATCCTCTCTGAATCCATGTTAAGACCTGATCGGCAACGTACTCTGCTGGGAAAAGGCTTGAGTAATGGAATTTTAAACATTATAACGATTTTTTATTTCACATATTTCCTATTTTTTCTTACAATTTTTGAAACAATAAGTACATAAAAATGTACATATTTTACTTTTTTTTATTACAATAAATCCGTTCCCTAGTAATAAGATTCATAACAATTTGTGTTGTATTTTAAAGTTTTACCCATTCAGGAAAATTGTGTTGAAATCTATTTTACAAGATCCGTTTCCATTTCCTATCTGTAAAGAATACAGTGTACATGAACTTCGGGTATCATCAAATACCATTTACATTTCGGAAATATCATCTATATCTCTAATTTCCAATGCGCGTGGAACTTGAATGCAAAGTATGCAGCCTCTGGGCATGTGAGAGGTGTTAGTAGTATCGTTAAATACCCAGAAACTCAAGGAGAATACATAACATCTCTATTATCTACTTCCAGTGCGCGCAGAGAGTGAAAGAAAGCAACGTCGCTTCTGGCTAAGAGAGAGGAGTCTATGGTTTCTTTAGATACCGAAAGACTAGGGAAAAATACGAAGACAAAGAAACAGCTTCGATTTCGACTAAAAAAAAGTTTTATTCCGCCTTTTTTCGTACTGCGCGTTCTCATAGAACTCTTATATTCAATGAATCTATCTGACAAGTGACAGCAAGTCTCCAAGAAAAAGGCCACCCGCCATTAAGTATTTGTTATTTATATGTTGATTTATGAAACAGTAACTTTTTATATTCTTGGTACGCAATGAACTGTTGAACTGTACTATGTTATTGCAGTGTTTGTGAAGACGGTTTTTGTTAAAATATTTAATTTATTGCTGTGTTACGTGAAAGAGTGTTTTATATGTTGTTGTAAAGCAATGCAACGTTTTGGAAAACCGCTTTGTATGAGTTTGTTCAGCAGCATTTCTGCTGCTGCATGCCACTAGTAGTTGCATATTGTTTAAAACTCGAATGCAATCACAAGCTTGATCATTTATAGTCAAAATTTATTTTACTAAATTTCATTATATGCACAGCTAAAAAAACTCGTGTTGAAAGTGTTATTATACAGATTCTTGGGTTAAATTCAATAAAAAAATAAAGAAAACTAACAAAATTCACAACTACAAGAAAAAACACCAGCGAGTGTGGATTATTGGAGTGGAGTGAGGACGTAAAAAGAAACCAATAAATTATATGTAGAATAGAAACTCACATATGTAATAAAATCGTTAAATCTGTACATTAGTGTTCCAATTAACCTATAATAAAATACGTAAATGATCTTGGCTGTCCGGGTGACGCCGCGTCGAAGGCTTTGTGACCAACATTTCGCCCATCTTGTCGTGGTCTCCCGACAAGATGGTCGAAACGTGAGCAACACGGCCTCGGACGCGGCGTCATCCGGACAGCCAAGATCATTCACATGACTCTGGTCCACGACTTCATACCACAAAATACGTTTCGTGAGCGCGCTTGAGAAGGGAATGCGGGGTGGGGTGGGGGGGAGCGCACCTCGACGCCGATGGCCAGCCCCTCGAAGATGTCGTGGAAGGAGAGCGCGACGATGGTGATGAGGCCGGCCATGGGCGAGGCCTCGGAGGGCGCGTCGAGCGGGTGCGACGCCGAGTGCGGGTCGTGCTCGTGCTCGTGGAAGCCCATAGAGCGCGGCGCCAGCCCCAGCGGCGACGCCCCGCCCGGCTGCGACACAGCGCGCGCTGCCGCTCACCACACCCACCCCCACTAGGCAGTGGCTACTTCAATTCAATATCAACGCCATTAAAACGCGATATTAAAAAAATATACATAATTTGGTTGGTTATTCCGGGCACGTCAACAGCGTATATCATTAGTCCCGTAAGTGGAGTGCATGTTTTTCTCGGGAGATGGCGGGGATCTTCCTCTGGTGGATGGCGAGATCCGGCGCCGACCTACCGTCGGCTACCGATCAGAGCAGCCGGCCGCTGGAATTCTCCTCAAGACAGCGAATGAATTCGACCTACCTGAAAAGCTAGTGTCGAAAATCCTGCCGCCGTAGGGAGTGGGAACCTAGGACCTACCGGTCAGAGGCGCTGCAGTGACTTCGGTTAATGCACTGAGCTACCGCTCCCGGTCACTGAGGCGTATATTCTTTTCCGGGAGGTGATTAATTTCCAGGACGTATTTCTTACGTTCACTGTAGCCTAGGTACAGGTTCACTATAACCGAATCTTCTTATGCTCATTTGTAATGGAAGTGAATCGGTAGCATTGGCTTAAGTTCACTATAAGCAGAGTCGACTGTACATGGCTCCAGAATCTGCCAGTAGTTTGTGTTCTTTCCATTTTGAGAAGTTTATGTATAAAACTATATTCAGATCATAGAATGTTAAGTACAAAAATAATACAGATAAGCGAAAAAAACACTTAATCATCTTTTGAAAGCTTCAAATCTTAACTACAATGTATTTAAATATGAATTAAGAAACCAACTAACATAACAGGAATTACACGAAACCGAAACGCATACTATTGAAGAATACTCGACACTGAAAAAAATATTGTGGATGCAGGACGTTAAGAAATGGGTACAAACAAAGAAAGCATGAAGAAAATAAGCTAAGTGAAGAAATTCTGAAACTCCTAAACAAAAGAGAAATTCTCAGAGAAGAAATGTTTAAATCCGTAGAAAAAAATGTAAATAAGTTAACTAAAAGGCATATTAGAAAAGATCTCAGAGACAAGAACAAAGTAAAAAATGAAGTAATTAAACCATCTAATTCCATAAAGAAAATACAAAAATAATTATACGACGGGAAAATTGTTGGATGTTAAGCGTTAAAAGTTCAAACAGAAACATAGAATATAAAAGAAACAAGATATTACACGAAGAAATTCTATGAAGATATACATTCGCGTAAGTTGAAAAATTACAATGAAACATTAAAAATGTACTTGGAAATAAACTGCGAATAAAAGGTTTCCCCTATCATCCCCAGCGAGATAAGATCCGCGATACAAGATTGGAAATCAGGAAAGATTCCCAGTGAAGACGCCATTTGAAACGAAGTGCTCAAACAGGGCATTAAAGAATTAGTAACTAAGCCACTGATGTAAATATTTAATAGAGTTATTGAAGAAGAAAAAGAAGAAATACGAGATCAATGGACAGTTAGCATTATTACACTTATACATAAAAAATGCTCTAGAGACAAGTTGAGACATATTAGCTTATTCTAAAACTTGTACAAAATATTTTTCAAAATTTTAACCAGAAGAATCACTACAATTTTAGATGACAACCAACCAATAGAAGTAGCCAGATTTAAATCAGTATTTTCCACAAAAGATCCCCTACATACCATCAATCAAGTAATAGAAAAAGTCAAAGAATTCAATTTAAAGTTGTACATCGCCTTTGTCGACTATAGCAAAGAATTCGATTCAGTTGAACACCATTAAGCACTACAGTGCTAAGGAATTCAAATGAAGTATTAAAATTTGAACTAAAACGTATAATAGCAACTGGGCAAAAATGAAGGCAGAAAAATGAGAGAGAAATTTATATCAAGAGGAGTTAAACAAGGAGATCCTATGCCACCAAACTTGTTTCCTGCGGTTTTCGGAAGAAGCGTTCCGGAATTTAAATTGGGGAAATAAATTTGGAGTCAAAATCAATGGAAGGAAAGTGTCACACATGCGTTTTGAGGTGACACAGTTTCATTCTCAAAAGCAGCCGAGGAACTTGAGACAATGATGAAAGACTTATGCTATCACAACAAAACAGCGGGTCTAACCACTGACGCTTGTAAAACTAAGTTGATGACGAAACATGCAGAGATAGAAGTAAATGCGAATAATGAAAAAAGACGTATGTAAATAAATGTATCTATCTAGGTCAGACGATCTCATTTCACAATAGATCTGAGGAAGACAGTGCAAAAATGAATTGCTTTGGCATGGAATACATTTTGAACATTATCCTCTATACTTCTAGACAAAACAAAAAATTGAGACGAAAACAATATTGCACAGTATTGCTGAACGGGGCTCAAATCTGGGTCTTGACAGAGAAACTAAGAAAGAAGATTGCTGTCTGTCAAACAAGGATGGAAAAAATCCTACACATACAGATAAAAAAGACAAGAAACGAAATAATAAAAATGGCCAGAATAACTGATGCTCAATCAATGGCGAAGAAATTGAAATGAAATTGGGGAGGACACGTTGCCAGAACGGAGGCAGCTAGACGGGCCCAGGCCACCACCACGTGGGATCCACGAATCGGAAGGAGTGTGGGACGACCGAAGACACGATGGTGCAACGAAATACAGTGCGTGACAGGGACACAGTGGACACGGCTAGCACAAGATAAATTACGATGGAAGAAAAAGAGCAATGATTTGTGAGTGATAAAACTAAGTAATAAATGAAGAGTAAAGTTCAAGTGATATAGGACTGAATGTATGCAAATGAACTTAGTTCAATTTCAAAAGATAATAATATAGGCTTGTATAATTTTAAAGATTATTGATTAATGATTAGTCTTTTTGGAAAAAAATATTGGTGTAACCTTGTAGCTAATGCAAGTTAAACATTTTGTTTAAGATTAGCAGGTGAATTATACCATTAGAAGCGGCTGCTCTCGAGGCTTCTCAGAAGCCATCGCTTTCTTTCAGACTTTTGCCCGAAAGGGATTGTAAAGGCTTAATATTAATATTAATGTATAAAACTAATGATCAAAGGTGACTCCTGGCTTCGGTTGTGCCGACAATTTTATCTTTCCATGAGTACTTGAATACTCACAAGGTAGTTTCACGGCCATAAGCCAGATAGTGACATAATTTTCAAATTGCTTATTTGCCGTGATTATGCATTAACCCATAGTTAATAAACAGGCCATCCGGTGTTCATTTTGCAGCAGATACGGGGGCACTTCAGCCAGTTATATAATATTAATCTAATTCATTGGATGAAAAGCGTTGGCAGGACGTACCTCGGAAGGCGATACAATACTGCTCCTCACCACTCTCCAGGTGGTGTAGAATTTGTCGTCGCGGACCTCGATTACAGGTTGAATTTGCTCAGGCTCGAACATTTTTGTCAGTTTTGCAGCGGGTCGAAGGATGTGCGACTGATATCTAGCGCTGGATAGGGTGTATACTTCGATTTTTTCTAACGTGGCGTCTCAAGGTCACGCACGAAAAAGGGAGAGAGAAGGCAGACTCCAATAGGGAGCCGTGAAAGTGGGAGCTGTAGTGACGTTTTGAATTTACTGCCTTTGCTACTAATGTATCTACAGCACCCAGAACATTTTGAAGTTAAGGAATTACTTTTACAGAATGGAAGTTTACAGTTCCATCTTCTTTTATCAAGTCTGCTACGAACGAAAATGTGTTTATTATATGGTCATCTTGTGGCGCAGAGCGAAGTCGTTCGCCTTTCACCAAGGAGGTCCGGATTCGATTCCCGTCGAATCTCATGTGAAAAATTGTTCCAACAAAACGAGTTTGGCTACTTTATAAGGGCTAGTCCAACCCCTTTGAAGTGTCCTAAACCCTACCCCTATCCTTATTCTTTCCCAATTCTGGCCTCTGGGTAGCGACGCAGGAGCGCGTAGCAGAAGGCGCGTACGCGGAGATGCTACCTGGCGGTCCTCTTGACAACTGACTGCTACGAGACGTGACGGACATACACAGTAACGGAGGATTACTGCATATATTAACAGTATAGGTGTAAAGTAACGGAGGAGGATTACTCCAAAGGCGCTCGACACCCAACAAGGGGTTCGGAGACGCGTTCCGTCGGAGTGATTTGACGCAACAAATGTAAAAAAAATTGATATGTTCCGGTAAAAACTGAAAGATCATGAGGGGTCATTTCCGGAAAATCTAATAGTATCTGACGTCATTACAGTCCCTCTGACCGGGAGGTTCTAATTTCGAGTCCCGACAGTGCAGCATTTATGACACTAGCTTCTCAGCTAGATCAAATTCAGTCGCTGTCTGGAGGAGAATTCTAGCGGTCGGCTGCTCTGATCGGTAGTTTTCCGTGGTTTCTCCGATCAACACCAGGCGAATGCCGGGGCAGTACCCTAACAAACGGGCCACGGACCGCGCGCGATCTTTCCTTCCTCTTCCTTGTCCTCTCCTCTCCCCTTACACACACACTTACACTAACATAACACACCACCACCACGTATTCCGGGAGACCGGTCGGGAGCTTAGAGCTTGTCATGGCTGGGGCGGTGCCCTGTTCGTGGGAGATACCTTGTTGAGGAAAACCCCGTTAGCCGAAGGTAGGTCGGCCCCGGATCTGACCATCCAGCGGGGGAAGACCACCACCACTTCCCGAGAAAAAAGCACGTACTACACTTACGGGACTAACGACCATAGAAGTTGACGCTCCTGGAATCACTAACAATCAATCACCTTTAATATCTGATGATGTTATAGCTTGGAATGGCTTTTTTTGCCTGTTGAGATTTGCATGATCAATGAGCTTGGCCAATTCGATATCAGAATATTTTTGAAAGCATTCGGCAGAAATTATTTCAAGTAATTTTTAGTCGGCATTCAATCTTTGTCCAAAAGAACAGATGAAACACTTCACGAGTTCGATGCATTCTATGTCTTCTTTGCACTTTGTTTCAACGTAAACGAATCCTCCACTTCTTGGCAATGATTCTTCTTGAGATGAAGTATTTGAAACCACGTTTTATAATGCTTTATTATAAAAAATAATTTCCCTTAATATTTCTTTGTAAAAATGCATTGTTAAGCAGGAGAATTTGCTTTTTCTCTTTATTTAAATATTTTAATACGTAATTTTAGAATTTGTAAAGAAATCAGGTTTTAATTCTTTGAAGTTCGTTTCACTTCACAAAAAATAATATAACTAGTTTGCATAAAATAGTTTCGAGTACAAAAATGCTTGCACAAAATAGATTTTTCTGTGGTAATCCTCAGGAATTTAGCTAAATAGAACCAAATCGAAGGCAAAAATCGTGAAAATCAGATTTTTAATGTTTTCACGTATGTTCCACTCCTCAAAAAAAAAAATAGGAAAAGCAGTTTTAACTACTTTCCATAAAATTACAGAAAATATATTTTTCGCGATTTTTAGTGAAAAATTTTAATTTCAAGCCAAAAATTTCCTAAATAACTTTAGTTTTTATTATTGAATTACTTATGTTGAAAAAATGTACGCATGAAAGAAAAACGAAATGTAAAAACATCTTTTATATAAAATGGAGAACAGCTGAAGGGGTGGAGGTCTGAAAATTGATAAATCTTAGTTTTTCTTGGTCTCAGACATATTCTACATAGAGTTGTATCACAATGTTTTGGGTATATTTTTCATTCTTATTCCATGATAGCCTTTATTTTTTATATGTAGAGAGAATACATCAATAGGATTGAGTCAAAAAGTAACCTTAAAATTTCAATCCAAATTTTTAGTAAAGACCAAGATCGTTAGGATCTTTCCATGAATTCCTTAGCATGAACCTTTATGAATATCTCCTTAAAGTTCTGCATATAAAATGGCGAAAGAAGTGCCAAAACAACTAGACGATTTTTAAAGCCCTGTTGGTCTATAAATCCACAAATATGATCTAAAAATGAAAATAGTAATAAAAAAGAATACAATGAATTGCTCATCATTGGTTTTTCTCCGTTTCCCTAGCAATTTATTGGTATGAAAAATTTTATGCGAGTAAATAAATTCAAAATAACAAACAACAAACTTGGAAACAGAATGCTCTCGCTGTAATAATTGTTTCTCATTGTGCAAAAGTACTTTACACAAAGTACAGCATTAATTAAAAAATAGAATAGCAGTTAACGACACCATGCCACCACTCGCCAATTCTACCCTCGAAAGTGAAACTAGTACACTGAACGTGTGTACATTGTAATACGATGGCAGAAAACATTGCATGCTCCTCGAGTCATTGTGCACATTTCCGATGAAGTGTGCACAATGACTCAAGAAAATATTTTATTTGAGTTGATTGATTGTTTAATATGGCTCCCCCCAAACTTGATTGAATACATATTATAGTAATAAAAATATTGATCTGTGATATTTCTCTGTTTCGTCGAAATCTTTCAATGGAAAAAAGGTAATGAAAAGGCGAAAACACTGGTAATCGCACAAAACCATAACAGAACATACTGCACAACGAAGGGAAATCATGCTTGAGTGAATATGACGAAACTTGAAAGACCGTTGAAACGATTAGTTCACAAGGGAAACATTAAGGTTACTTTTTGACTCGGCTACGAGTCCTATGGCCCACCGCGTGACGGCGCCGGTTGTGCTTCTGGCGGCGATGCGACGACGTCCGCCTGGGGTGATGGCGGTTGGACGACGCGCGACTCGTGTGGCGGTGGCGGGACGGGGTCCGCTTGACGCGACGGCGGCGGGCGGGCGACGAGGCAGCGGCGACGCGGCGCCGGGACGCTGACGACGCTGGCCGCCGGCGGCGATGGCGCGAGCGAGACGCGCGGATGCGCTTGCGACGGGGAGTCGGGGTCACGGGAGGCCGCCGAAGAAGACGGTGACGAGGCGCTGCGAGGTCGGGGGAGCGACGATACGTGGCCTTCGTCCGTCGACGGGGTGACGGGGACGATCGAGAACGGCCTTTCAGACCGGGTTTATAAAGGTACGCGTTTGGCGAATGCGCTCGCGCCGATGAAGGCGGCGACGACGGTGGTCGTACAGTCGTAGGCGGCTGTGGCCATTGTTGTGAATATGGCCACTGCTGAGAATACGACCATTGCTGTGAATATGGCCACTGCTGTGAATATGGCGTCTGCTGTGAATATGGCGACTGTTTTGCATGGAGTGACCGTGACTGTGACTCGAGAGATTGCGGCGACGGTGGCGACAAAGATGGCCGGCCGAACCATCTTTTCTATATTCATAAAAAAAAATAAATGAACATCGTTTTCAGAATGCAGTGTACAGGTGAGGAAGGGTTGCGAAAGTTATTGCAGTTCAAATATATTCTTAGGAAAACAATTTTGAAGTTTAGTTACCCATAATAATATTGAATAGATGGCATAGTGATATTAGTGCGAATAATTGATAAAGTTAAATAACTTGCTGCCAGCAAATTTCATGATGAGATAGGTACCAATCTAGTCTATTAGATTAATTGAAATTATTTTTTGAACAAAGTAAACATATCACTACAAGTAAATTGAACGCATATACCACGGGAAAGCGATTATATACAAGCAACAAGGAGATAAAAAGTATGTATTAATTCTTACTAATCATTGTAGTCCGAAAATAGTTGTTATGGAATTTTCGAATGGATGAGAAAGGCAAAATTAAGAAAAATGATTGAAAAGGAAAAAGGGCCATCAAGAGGTGGTCCGTTGTAATAAACTATAGTTTTAATACTATGGACAACACATAGTAAATGATAAACGCATGGAAAAGTACTTTGGAAGCTAATGATTCAGGCTGGGAAGTTCACAAAATTGCATGTTTTTGATAATAGTCATATCGCCAAAAACTTAAAATCTGAATATTCCTTGGCAAAATATTGAACATGAGATATAAGACGTTTTCCATATAATGCATAAATTAGAGGTTTTGACCATAAATGAACACAGTCATAAGTAAAAATATTAATAAATTCGAAGCACACATTTTATTGATTATACGAAACCATCTTATTCGAACATTTTTGCACGACTTATCGGAAAGGATGGTGAAGTTAACTTTGTTGTTGAGGTATCGAGTAAAAATGGAATTGATGAATGAAAAATTGGGAGGATGATTTCTCAAATGAGAAAATACATTTCCTATGAATCCGCCTTTCAGATAATCTATTTAGCAGAAACATAAATAAGCGCCCATAACTTAATTTGATGTTGAAAGGTCTTTTTCAAAATGCAAGGCGATATGATCCTGTAAGAGGGCCTCTTCCTAAGGTCAGAAAATTTGAAACATTTTGTATGATTCTCTATGTTCTTAATACACAATAAAATGTGAGAAGTTTTTGTTTTTAATTTTCACATACCCTCTTCCTCTATATGTCAAAAAGATAAGGACGTCCATTTAAAATGCGTTTCTGTAACCAAACTGCATATTCTTAACATTTTTGTGCATATTTCAATATTTTTGTCATATTTACATGCGTATTGCCGACCCAAATCTTATATAAACTTTTCAGCCCTATTAATAAGATGAAAATGTCAATAAAAACGAAAAATAATCAACGTGTAAACTATTTCGCTGCCTCAATATTTTATCGGGGCTCGTATATTGTTATCAACATTACGAAGTCACAAAATGAAGAAGTTTACTCCATTTTAAAATGGAGAACTATCCCAGACATGGAAAACTATTTGTGAGAATTCTTTATTCAACTTCTAGTAAATGTTCTAAGATATTTATTTGAGAGTGAAAACATTACTTTTATTACGTTTTGCCAAAATTTAGTGAGAGGTCATCTTATAATTAACACAACGATCATTAAGCGAGTTTGAACGTGATTGAGGAGCTCATAGATTGGAAGGATGTTTAACCATACCCAGTGTAGTGAATGGCATATTGATCGTTGAATAGAGTAAAAATGTTGATCCAAGTTTCAAATAACACCTATTGTAAGTAAATTGAATGAATACCATAGCATGCTAAGCAAGAACATGAATTAAAAACGTTTAAAATTTCCGCATGTTCTCATTTCTGATCCTGTAGGTAGCACATTAACGCTTTGAATGAAGAATCGGCGTAGAATTGTGTTCTCTCAAAGACAATTGTATCTAAATCGAGTACTTGACATTAACAACATTCAAGCAAACATTGTATTAGTAACCATTGAGGAATAGAAAAATGTTTTTTAATAGATCATGGCGGATGATGGAACTGGTAGTGATCAAGGGACTTAACAAGTGGAAGCAATTGGAAAGACGATCTGTGATATGAGATATTGTAATGCTGCCACTCTTCGTTATGTTAGATTAGTTCGTGAAGTTGTGGGTTCGTAACTAATTCAAATGAATGACGGTTTTTGTTCCTAGCGTTCAGTGGTTGTGGCCGACCTCTAGAAAATGAATATTGATCAAATGGAGAGTTTCACGCTACTCACCTTGTCCGATCTCGAGGAAATATGTTTGGGATGATCTAGAACACTACTGAAGGGTGCGGTTCAGAAAATCTTCCTAAATTCTGAAGGAACTGAAAATAGAACTGAAACTCTCTCTTATGAGAACTGATCTATAATATTGTTTTCAGACATTAATGCCTTTTTATTTGTATATATCTGTAAGAAGATGGATAAATCCGTACGAATCAGCAGCTAACAAAAGAACCCTGTGATTACGTGTGATTTTCTTAACCTAAGACTGCTCAGTGAATGAGGCAGCTTTCGATATTTGCTGTTTCAATACTAGTTAGAAACAAGACGAAATATTTCATGATATTTTGTAATGTTATACAAGTGTTATAATCTGTTCACTCTTAGTGGCAAGTGCTTGAGTTTCGGACATCATTTTATGAGTTGCTTATATCTTACCTAATTATAATTTATAGGAGATCTTTCATTTAAAACATGATCAAGTATTTTCCTGACATATTCAGATGAGCAGTATGAACATGAAATTAATAATAATAATAATAATAATAATAATAATAATAATAATAATAATAATAATAATAATAAATCTAGTAGTTGTAATAATAATAATAATAATAATAATAATAGTAAGGCTAATAGTAAGACGGCTGAAGGAAAGAATAAAACAACAGATCTAATATAGCTCTTCTCGGCGCCTTGTAATGGGAACGTCAAAAGGCGCGCATTAGGACGAAAGTGTCGAGCATAAGGAAGAAATATTGTAAGCACGTGCAGTATATCATCGAAAATTAAAAGATATCTAAAGTTATAAATACTCTCAAACAAAAAATCAGCGTCTATACTCAATGTGAGCGACGCCATACCAGAAGTATTAGAAGGAAAAAAGACAATCAGAAATTTTTTCCTAACACAAGGTGTTCTATAATAACCTAAGAGAAGATCAAACACGAAATTTTCCAGAGCAATGAGCAGTAGGAAATTACTGAACCGAAATGTGGTCAACAGTCATTTCCAGTCCAATGAATTCTGGCTCAGAGAAGTGTCGAATATCTCAATCAAGATCAAAGAAATGGAAGTTGCAGATATATCAATGGATATAGGCGGTCATTTACAGAATTGAAAGTATCCTGGATAAGACGGGCTTCATAATTTCTAGATTAAAAGATCGACATGAGAATATTCTGATCCTCCTTAATCATTACCTGAAACAGCCCGAAGAATTAATAACGGCTCTATGCGTCTGTATCACCATCATGAAGCCAACAACCAATGATGCCACAAATTGCGGACAGTTTCGACCTATCACGTGCCTCAATGCATTATATAAAATCGTAGCATGCCTTTTTTAAGTTAGTTGTAGAACATTGCGAACAAAACAGTTCTCTCAAAAACCCAGAAGGGCTGCTGCAAGCGTTTATTGCACAGCACACAGCTGCTTGTGAACGGCAGTATCATCATGTCTCAGTCGTCTGAAAAAAAGTGACTCCCTGTTTCAATGACGACAGGAAGGCATTCCACATGGTCTCACACACTGTCTGCTGTGTTTTAAAAAGCTAAGATATGAACCACGTAATCGTAAGATTTCTCATGCCCGCAATGAATAACCGGCATACAAACATGCATAAGTCAATCAATAATATTTACTGAATTTATTGTCGTGGAAAATTCCTGTAATCAAATTACGAAACGTAGATCAACTTGTTTTTAACATTCCCTTTTGTAAAATAAATGCTCTTTTAAATACGCGTTTGTGGCGTATGTGTATGCAAATATGATAAATATTGATTTATCAGACTCTGTTTATAAATTTAAGTCTCAAGCGGAAGCTATAATTTTGAAAGACTTTAACTAAATAATAAAATTGTCAATTTATTGTAATTGGCCATTACCTATATAATTAAAGAATATATATATATATATATATATATATATATATATATATATATATATATATATATATAATTAAAGAATTGTCATGAATACATTAAGAATCCTCAGAGGTGTCTTTCAGAGCGATAGCCTCAGCCCGTGTTGTCTGTGTCTTGCCGTGAATTCGCTCTCCTTTTGCAATAAAGTATGGGAGTAGGATATGAACGAAATGCCCTATGAAAACATAATGTAAATCATCTAGAGTGTATATACGTTATCAAGCTGTACTAAGGAACCTTAAAAGGACTAAGACAGCTCACAAATATTACCGAAAGGTTTTTCACCAACATAGGAATGCAATTTGATATTGAAAAATGAAAATACAAAACATAAATAAAGGTAAACTCATCAACGTAGTGGAACACTAAATCATGTCAAGAGAGACTATTACAACCGTATAAACATATGAGCTCTACAAATACCTAGGGATCCAGCAAAACAAGTTAATCGTGCACAGTAAAATCGAAGTGAAAATTCAGGCGAAATTTGTTAAGAAAATGAAACATATATTCAAAACCTTTCTCAATTCACGAAACTTTACAATAGCAATTAACATTTACGCGGTGGTACCAATAATTGCATTCTTATTGAGGATCATCAAATGATCGAAAACTGATATCAAATCCTTGAAAGGCTTATCAGGGTCCAAATGACCAGCTCCCAACACCGCCATCCCAAAATCTCAATCGAAAGGGGCACGCTCCTTTGAAAGATGGGAGGTCGTGGCATCCTTAAAATCAGCAATCATTTAAAACAGATCATCAGCATGAGAGATAATTTTCTAAGAAAGCTTTGTCATCTCATCTACATGAAGTGGTGCGAGAAGCATCTGATAACTATATGCTGATAGTCCTCAACTAACATAAAACAGAACTACAGAAACTATCCTTCGACCGAAAGATAAAGCAGGCAATCCACGGTAGATATCCGACTGAGATACACAATTCCAATATCTACGCTGATATGTCGTGAAAATTGCTCAATATTCGATTCATGGTTTCAATTCAAAACCAAGTAAGTGCAAGAAATAATAGTCTGAAATACATCATAAAATACCCACATATGTCCCCTGAAGATGGTGGGGTCTATGGTCAAAGCAATGAGACTATTCAGCACATTATCTCAGGCTGAAGTGTACTAGCCCCGAATGAGTATAAGAACAGACATGATATTGAGACGAAATGTCGAGCCCAACTTGTGTGGTTCAGTATCATGCCATAACACTAAGATCGGTGGTTTGATACCACGTTATGACACGCCACATACTACAAGCACATCCCCAAAAATGCCCTTCAAACAACCGTAGAGAGACTGAAGTGTACTGACAGTCGAACAACACCCCCCCGACAAAGAAACTTCGTATCCTTTCCTCGTCCTGTACATTTTTTTAAAATATTTGATAAAATAAATTACACATTTTAGTGAACGTGTTTCTATAACTGTTCAAAGAAGTGTTCCCGCGGCTGCTCTGATTGGTAACCCAAGGGTCTCTCTTTTGAAAAGGCCTTTTGTATGTCTCATATGACATTCTTGGTGAATTCGCAGCCGTTTCCGATGTAAGTGGATATCACAATAACAAATGAATCAGAAAAGGCTCCGCTGCCCTGCCTGCTGCGACGTTACGACCGCACCTCAAAGGTTCCCCCGGATAAGATGGTAAAAAGTTCCTCTAAACCAAATGACATGAGTAGTTACACTGTAACATTAATATAAAAATAATAGTTTTGAATTATTTCTTATCCCCCGACCCACCACCCACACCCCTCTACAGCCAAAAACCAATTTTTTTAAATTTTAATTATTATCGTTTACTTAACACTTTCTTATCTGATTGAAAAAATATGAAAAATTCATACCATCAGGGGGGAAATGTATATTTTCTCAGTGTCAAATTCAAACGCAAAAAAAAAATTTTTTTTTAAACAACGAATAATTTTCACTGTCTTAGAACCCTGGATCAGGCTCGAAAAAATCTCAAAATTTCCTCTCAAAACACGAACTGTTGTGAATTTATTGCATATGTTTTCGACTGCTGAGCTACAGTTAAAAAAATAAAAACCTTTTTTACCATTTTCCCGCCTTGAAATCAACTTCACTTACATACAGTTTGAAAATGTTTGCAACAGTTCTGTGCATTTATTTTAGTGTTTATTATACATTTGTATACATTGATGTAGCACCCAGAAATATTTTGACTTTGGAATGCAGTTACGATTTATCATCTTTTTAAAGTCCGCAAGTACGCTAAGGAAATACCATAGTATTTGGCAGTTTATGAGAAAATTCGGTCACATGTGAAGGATAAGTGGAGGACATGTGAGGAAAAGTGTCTCTCACATCTGTAGTTGTTTCAGACTAGAGAAAAAATGTGTGCTTTCCATTACCTAAAAAAATATTGTATACGCACCGGGAGCGGTAGCTCAGTGCGTCAACTGATGTCACTGCAGCACCTCTGACCGGGAGGTCCTAGGTTCGGCAGGGTTTTCGACACCAGCTTTTCAGCTAGGTCGAATTCAGTCGCTGTCTGGAGGAGAATTCTAGCGGCCGGCTGCTCTGATCGGTAGTTTTCCGTGGTTTCTCCGATCAACACCAGGTGAATGCTGGAGCAGTTCCCTAACAAACGGGCCACGGACCGCGCGCGCTCTTTCCTTCCTCTTCCTTGTCCTATCCTCTCCCCTTACACACACACACACACACACACACACACACACACACACACTAACATGCACTACATTACAAACATATTCTGGGAGACCGGTCGGGAGCTTAGAGCTTGTCCCGGCTGGAGCGGTGCCCCGCTGGTGGGAGAGTCCTGGTTAGGGGGACCCCTCTAGCTGATGGTAGGTCGGCGCCGGATCTCACCATCCAGCGGGGGAAAGCCGCCATCTCCCGAAAAAAAACATGCACTACACTAACGGGACTAATGACCAAAACAGTTGACGCGCCAGGAAACATGAAAAATCAATCAATATTGTATACGCGTAAATAAGTTTATCTGGACACGTGCAAAATCTCGGCACTTTGTAAATAATAATTGTATGAAGACTGAAAATTGATTTAAAGTCTCACCCAATCGCAAACTCTCATGGTCCCAAATGTGATTTACAGCATTACAGGTTCGGTACTGTGCGAGATAAATCTTTCCAACATCGCTGAGCGCTGAGATTAAAATGCACTGAAAATAAAAGAGTTCCTTAATTCATCATGAAAGATAATTTCCGTATTTTCCTTCAAATTAATTTTACACTTATTTCGTGTTTTGTTCTTTTCTTTCCACCCAGCTATGAAGTGGGGGCATCCAAGAGAACTAAATCTGCAAAAGTGTATAAGAACGATCAAAAAGGACGTATTTTTGTAGAATACTGCCTAAGAATATAATCCAGGTCGAATCTGTCTACTTTCATTTCCTGGCAGCTCCCCTCTATCCTTCACCTCCACCCGAATTGAACCTCATTTCCCCATTTCTCATCTACACGTCCCCCAAAACACGTCTTCTGTCAGAATTTCCCTGTAATAAAAAAAAGTCGTATCATCATGGAACACGCAAACCTGGTCTAAAAGGCCTACGACGCATCACTTCGAGTTATTCGCGATCATAATATGTGTTGCAATAATCTTTTGTTGTTTTTTTTTTGTGTGTCATAATCTGCAAACTTCTATTGTTTATTCTGTAATCTGTTTGGTGTAGGACCGGTGTGTAATTCTATATCCACCAGTATCACAAAATTGTGCGCCGATTGTTTCTTATAAACTGCCAAAACCTATGGTCTTACCGCAGCGTATGATATACTTATATAAAGGATTAGAAAGCATTAAAAACATGATAATTAGTAACTGTATTCCAAAGTCAAAATATTACTGGGTGCTACATCATTGTATACGAATGTATAATAACAACTTAAATAAATGCACAGAATTGTTTCAGACATTTTCAAAGTGTATGTAAAGTCAAGGTGATTTCAAGGCGAGAAAATGGTAAAAATGTTTTTTTATTTTTTTAACTGCAGCCCAGCAGTTGAAAACAACTGAAATAAATTCACAACAGTTCGTGTTTTGAGAGGAACTTTTGAGATTTTTCAAGCTTATTCCAGTGTTCTAAGACACAGTAAAAATTATTTTTGTTACTTTTTTCAACAATTTTTTGCGTTTGAATTTGTCTCTGAGAAAACATAAAAAAATGTTTTTTTCTTATAGTATGAATTATTTTCATATTTTTCAATCAAATAAAATAGTGTTAAGTTGATGAAAAAAATTAAAATTAAAGAAACGGATTTTTAACTGTAGAGGGGCGTGGATGATGGAACGGGGGCTCAGACAACTTTCAAAAAAAATATTTTTATATTAGAATTATTGTGTAACTACTCATGTGTCATTTGGTTTAGTGGAACTTTTTACCATCTAACCCGGCGGTACTCTTTCACGTACTTAAACCCTTTCTATCAGCCCACCCACCCAACAATGCCACCTACGTGTAATGCAGATTGCATTTAACGAAAGATGTAAAAAGAAACGCATTTTGGGGTAATATTTTGAATGATTTGAACATTTCGCCCCCCTCCCCTATGTTTTCCCATCAAAAGTATTCGTAAAAATTTTGAGATCGCTCCAGTGCACTGATTACCTGCAGTGGTTCAAAAATTTCTGTGAAACATACATTCACTTTTATGTAATATATTTATTTAATTTGCTTATATTGTTTCTGTTCACTTTGAAAATCTACATCATAGGCTTCCTTAACTGTTATATTTGAACCCGATAAGTTCGAAGGAATGTTTTCCTTGTCTGTGTAACATGCACTGTTGTTTACCTCATCGGGGGCGCCGTGGATGTGAACTTCGTGATGCAATGGAGCCGTCGAGGCGCAGGGATCAGAGCCGAACGCTTGCGGCTCGCCTTCCAAATCTTCTTTCTCATCCTCAGACATTGATACGATCTTCGTAGATTTCATCGAAGTCATCTGCTGTATTTGCCCTTTTTCCTCATCTCTTGACACGGACTCCACCCATACCTCCTTGATCGACTGTACAGGAAAGAGTATTAGAAAGTAATTGTAGCGAAACATTAACTCGGCACATTCATGTCTACCAAACATTGCATTTATTGTATATTTCTCGAACGTGTATATCCTTGGGTAATGGCTAAACACTTTTGTGTAATAATATACGTGATAGTGACATGTGTTCATATAATACGCTGTGGTGAGACTATTTCTTTCTCATACATGTTATAATAGCTTTCTGAGGATAATCTCAATCTACTTGAATATTATTAAATAGTTACTAGCGTACCTGTGAGAGAACCCTCACATGTTAAACCACACCCTCTTCCCAATTTAATCCATTTCCATATTAGCCTGTAATAACTCTTTTTCTTCAAGACCTTCTTATCCTTCGTCACTTGTTCTGTATGTCTCCTTGTAATTGATAACAATACAATACACCTTCATTAGAATTATTTAAAGTTATTACTCGACAGAGAGGTATACCCGTGTAATTCAGTAGCGTAGAATATCAAGTAATTAGTTTAATTTCACATACAGCTGCAGATTCTACAGGCTCTAAACAGGAGGGGTAAAATCGAGAAGCGTCGAACCAGCAAAAAGTAAGAGAATGTTCAAGGAGGTCTCATCCTGTAAAATACAACGTGATGAACGTTATTTTGAGGTCCTTGGCCTCAACAAATTATATTTAAGGCTCTAAAACGCTTCGTTTAGGAGTTATTTAACGATGTAGATTCGAAACACGACCTAGTTTTGCGGGTTGCATTTGACATGAATACTTAAATGCGTTTTTTTAACAAATCCTTCATATTTTTACAGTGCAAGAGCAATTCGTCACGTCCCCGTAAAATTCTACTTCTTTAGCGATCTCATTTATAAAGATTGGTGACATGTGAGGGCCGCAAAAGGTATTATGCTACTGAAATAATATAGGAGACGATTAAAACCTATCTATAAAATCCTGTGTGTAAAAGCTCAAGGCTGGTTATAGGGCTACAAAGTGAATATATTAACCCACTTCTCATAAGTTGATAATGATCATAAGGAACAAATAAACAGGATTTTATCTACCTCAATTTTGCATTGATAGTTCATATACATTGGTAACTTTTGTGCAAATCTATTTTATAATAGTTTATTTCATTTTGATGAATTTTAATTTTTATTGTCTTTTCCTTAATTTAACAGAGACCGGTAATGGCCACTCCCTCAATAGTGGCTCCTTCACGAAATATGAATAACAACAACAATTAGAGATCCCACTTGCTTCAAATTGGTAGGAAGGGAGGCGTATCGTCGGGATTTTTGAGATTTAGTGTCTCAAACACGTTCAGAGGGTAGAATACGGAGTAAGCAATGTTCAGGCAAGTGTCTGAATATAGCCAAAATTGTGTTATTTTCAATTGATCATTCTGGACGTACATTGGGGTTTCAAAATAAATTAAAAAATAGAACAAATTGAAAATTTTCCATTTTAGGCGAGGAAATTATTTCGAAAGGTGTATGCAAATCGCCAGTTGAGTTTGACACAACAAATTTGATAACTATATCACAAACGTTTTAAGAAATCTATAAAAATATGCTTTACTATGACGAATACTAGTGTTTTAGCCTACTGTTTAAAATTTATGAATAAATGTTTCTCACAAAAATTTATTATTTTATGTTTACTTTCTTGTATACGGAGTAATATACAGAAATGGTATACAAAAAGTTATGTAATGCGGCGGAAAACCGATGTTTTTTTCAAAACGTCCGTCCCGTTCGCCCATAGTCGTCTATGAACAACACTGGCACCTAAACTATGGGGACATTTTTTCCAAAAACAATAAAGTCCTGTCGATCAGGCGTTACTCAAAGCTCTGCGAATTTGAAAAACATCATTAATTTTTGAGGTACTTTACACGAATCCCCCGTGATATTCTCAAAAATTTCTCAAAAATTGCTCCAATTTTTTTAGATCTCTTGTAAGATTAGAGTAAAATACACTTATGAAAGTGGAATTGGTCCGAATTTTACAGTTATCTCAATTACTTTCTTTTTACAAATACACCAATGTATTTTTACCAGCTTCTCACGTCGTTAAAATTTACATTAGCGATGAGTAGTTTAGATTATTGCATTTATGAGTACATGTGCAACAAATGATGGCTTATAAAGTTTTCTGTGAAAATAAGCTCAAAACTCCGCATTTTGAATAACGCTCAAACGCCATTTTCTCAAAAGCGGCTCCAAATTGTTTCTTCAAACTTTTCGTACGGATAGTGCAAAATACACTGTTTAGATGTCATAATGTCATTGTGGTGTATTCTTTTGTGTTGTTTATTTCTTCAAAAATTACGCAAATGTATTTTTTTAAATATCTCTTACGCAATTAATTTGAACAAATGGCTCGAAATTCTTCAACAAAAATTTACTTATAGGACGAGGTTATACTCTTCTTTTATATTCTTAGTAATATTTGAGTTCTACCATTAGGAAACCGAAAAACTGAGAAAATTTCAAAAAGTGTATTTTGGCTGGCGATAGATGGCGGCTGTCATTAGGGTATGTGCCAAGTCCGAAAAGCTAGCCCAGACCAAATAAATTAGAAAGCTAATAAGTACGAGAAAGTCTTATCTATTCCAAAGTACCATTAGTGTTTTTGTTAATTGGTAGTGTCTGCGCATTTAAATAATTCTGATGTAGAGTGAACAATATCGTGTCAGGGGTTGTAAGATGTAAAACAAAACTGGAATATCGTATCTGTTGTGAACTATCGTTATATCCCGCACTAGCACATTTACAGTTTTTTGTCGATAATTTTTTGTCAGATTTTTTCACTTTTTCGGATAATTTAGTTTAAAGTTTAACAAGAAATTCAAAAAGTCTATGTTATTATAAAAATTAAAGGCATTCCATTTTACATTCTCGCTATCTCTTACGCAGTAGAGAGAAAGTTATGTAATGCTGTGGGGGGGAAGAAGCAGAGAATTTTCAGCAGAAAAACTCTTTTGCCGGACCCTGGTAACGAAAAATAGAAAAATCCAGTTGCTGAAAAGAATCAATTTAGAAAAAAATCCTCTAACACGTGGTGAAGCCAGAAAGCCAAAACGTTTTGTGAGTCCTTAATACCGAAAAATCAATTAACTCTTGAATTTTTCTCGAAAATAATTATTATTCTTAACTAATGTTCTACGATTTGTAATATTCATGAGTTTTACAGTGTTAATTCGAAAGAAACGGGTGTATACATAACATTACTAAGGGTGAGAAAGTATGAGCTATTTTATCACCTCTAGTGTACTTTCTCACGGCTGCTTCCGCAATATAAAGTATTTTAATGCTGGGGGGGGAAACGGCGTATTTTCTACAGAAAAACTCTTATTCCGTGCCTTGGTAATGAATAAGTGGATAAACATTGTCCCATTGTTCCCATAAACATTCTCAATGACTACCTCTAACAGGCTGAGTAGTGAGAATACACGTTTTGTGGGTTCTTGATACCGAAAAATCAATAGGCGACAAAACGTCTGTACGTCTATCTATCGATCTGACTGACGTTACGGTCCCTAGTATTTGAAACCGATTTTTAATTTTGGCGGGTAGTTTACTTGACCCCTGGGACACTTTCAAAATCTTCAAAAAATGGCACCAATTTTCTTTTTTTAGTAAATTTTGTTGTTGAATAGCATAAAGGCCGCGAAGAGAGTGGCGCAAGTTTCGTTTTCGTTGAAATCCCTGATTTTTCAAATATTGCAAAGGTTATATTTTTTCACGTCTTCTTGCAACTAAAATGTTTCCTTAATGAAATATATTCTTTAAAGACAGGTTTTGAAATAAGGTCATACGCAATTTTTCGAAAATTTTAGTCCTTTTCGCGTTATTTGGCGTAAAATATAGGCAATTTTTAGTTTTTTAAAATATTTTGTCTCAAAAATGGCACAAGATTTTTTTATTAAATGTTGACCTCGGTTTGCGGACACTTAAGAGAATGGTGCTGGTCTCATTTTCGTTGAAATACGAGAATTTTCGAAAATTGCAAAAATTACGAATTTTTTCGGCGTCTTTCTTCATCTACAGTTATGAAGATCTTTTTTCTGTTCATGAAAAACAGGTCTTCAAATAAGGTCGTGTTTCGAAAATAAAAATATTTTTTGTGTCAAACGTAATCACGTAATCACAAGGATAACCCAAATTTTTATGCTATATTAATGAACACTGGTGATAACTGACAAATAATGATAATAAATTTGATAACTGACAAATAATGATTATAAATTAGATAACTGATAAATAATGATAATAAATTGTTTCATTTGTACCTCCTTCATAGGATTAATTATCTTCGCACACGTTTAATAAAATGTATATGTTCGTCACTACCGCGTTTACCTCTAGCAACCAATCTTTTAGGGATGCTTGTCGTGGTATATCTTTCCTATTTGGTTTTCGATTCTTTTCTTTTTTGTAATTTAACAATATCATAAGTTCCTTCGTGTTGCTACCATATTGAGATTACAACATTCCTGGTGAAAAATTATTATTATATTGTAATTTTTTGTTAGAATTCAATAATGTGTTTTTAAAAGAGGCCAAGTTTTAAAATACTGTTTACGAGTCACAATGAGCATAAAGTAAAAAAAATAAAAATATGTTGATACATAGCAGGAAACCAGAAGCTGTAAAATCATTTGAAATTCAGTGCAGCTCAAAATAGATAGATAGACAGATAGATAGATATAGATAGATAGATAGATGATAGATAGATTTATTACTAATTCTTGCAAATAAGTTCCAGAACTTGGGTGGCAGAATACACCAACTAAACATTACAGAACTTAACAACTATACAGTACCTACAAATTTTACACACTTTACAAATAATATAAAACGCTTCACCGTGCAAGCTTCCATAAAGCACCCACCCACTCACTCACTTCTTCACTTCACTTCACTTCACTTCACTTCACTTCACTTCACTTCACTTCACCTCGCCTCGTCTCACCTCACCATACTGCCAATCACTTTTGCCAATCACGTTTTAATGTGATTCTGACACACTCTTTTCCCTCAACTTCACATCACTGCACTACACGCCACTACACATAATAATAATAATAATAATAATAATAATAATAATAATAATAATAATAATAATAATAATAATAATAGTAATAGTAATAATAATAGTAATAATAATAATAATGTTATAATAATAATAGTTATAATATAACATACTTTACATAGGAGATAATAAGACACATATAAACATCTAGGAATTTAATTTATTTTTAAATTTGCTGACATCATGAGGAAAGGGATCAAAGATTGTCACAGACAAGCCGTTCCAGTCTCTAATAGTTCGATTCGCGAATGAATATTTCCCA
>BLKR01007645.1:0-33785 GCA_011170035.1 Teleogryllus occipitalis
TATCTGTGTTCACTTTTATAGGTGTAGGAGGACGCCGGAAAAGATTCAAACTTGGCCATTTTCAAAACTTCAGAGTTAACTGTGTAAATAGAATCTATGCCACCTTTATAAGTGTATCTTATAAAGAAATTGTGAAAGTTAATAAGAAATTTAAAGAAAAAATTTGAAGTATTTTTTGAAAAAAATTTGAAAATGCTCAAGTGGCTTTATATAGAGTACCTCCAAATATTAAAGAATGTTTTTCAAAGTCTCAAAGCTTCAACTAGAGCCAGATGGCCGGGCTGTCTTCAATTTGCTACAGATTGTACGCATTGTTTAGGCGCTAACAGTGTTCACAGACGGACGGACGGACGGACGGACGGACGGTTTGAAAAGAACCAATTTTCCGTTATTAGGGGACCCCCAAACGTGTATTTCCGTTGAAATCTCGAAAACGATTTTCCGCAGCATTACATAACTTTCTCTAAACTACGTATATTACTCCAGTTTATACGTATGCATACGAGAAAGTAAAAAAAAAGATAATACTGTGTACCAACCTAAAATTAATGCCCAAAGTTCCACGAGAAATGAGTAATAGAAAACTGCAGAGACCATCTTCTTCAGACTTTTCACTTTCTGGTATAAGTACGAATATACGAAGTAATATACATAGTATGGAGAAAGTTACGTTACAAACGCACACGCGCCATTTTCTAAAATATGGCTCCAAATTTTTTTTTCAAACTTCTGCAAGGTATAGAGGTAATGGTCTGTTTATTATGACGTAAAGTTCATTTTTATGTACTCTTTTGTTTTAAAAAAATACACAAATGTAATTTATTTTAAATATCACTCACGCCGTTAATACGCAGAATTCAATGGATTTGTATACATTATTGCATTTGTGAGTGGACGTGCTTCAAATGACTTCTAATGAGGTGTTTCGGAAACTCAATAGATTCCTATGAAGAAGAGCTTCAAATTTCGCATTTATAGTAATGCTTAATCGCTATTTTCTTAAAAATGGCTTCGAATTTTTCAATGAAAATTGCTATTTAGGACGACGTTATAGCTTTCTTTAATATTCTTAAAATGTATTTTAGGTTCTGTTGTATAGAAACTGAAAAGTTGCGAAAATTTAAAAAGAAATTTCTTTGGGCCGCAATAAATGGAAGCAGGCAAAGAGGGACAAAATTACAGTACCGGCACACTGCTAGGAAATTAGAAATCTTTACTAATTACTAAGAATGTCTGTGCCATTTTGTAGCACTTCTAGTTACTTTCTCGTATACATAGGTAGTACATACGGGAGTAGTATATGTAGTATAGAGAAAGTTATATACTGCTGCGGAAAATTGATTTCGAGATTTCAACGGAAATACAGGTTTTCGGATCCCCTGATATCGAAAAAGTTTTTTTTCCAAAATGTCCATCCGTCCGTCTTTCTGTCGGTCGGTCCGTCCGTCTGTGAACACTACTAGAGCCTAAACTATGTGTAAAATCTTTTTTAAATTTAGGAATGCCCTGTCGATCTGGCTCTATTTGAAGCTTTGAGATTTTTTTTAAAAATATTAGTAATTTTCTTGTAATAGAGCGTGAATTATTTGCAATTAAAAAAAAATAGCAAATCAAGATTTTCTCAAAAACAGCTCCAAATTTTCGTCTTTGCATTTTTGGAATAGATAGTACCAAATGCAATCTATACGATGACATAAAAGCCATGTTGCTCTATTCATTTGTTTTTACAAACATTACAAAAACCTAATTTTTTTACCTGTCTCTCACGTCAGTAATATTTACATTAGATGCGATTTCTTAACGTTATTGTGTTTATGAGTACATTCGTTTTAAATAATGTCAAGCAAAGTTTCTCGGGAACACAAGTTTTCTATAAAAATGAGCATAAATTTCCGCATTTTCAGAATCTCATAAACTCCATTTTTTTAAACATGGCTCCAAATTATTTCTTTCTAATGGGTAGTGTTAATTGCACTGTTTTACATGACGTGAAGTACATTTTGGTGTATTCTTTTGTTTTTTCAAAAATTAAACAAATGTAATTTTTTTAATACTTCTAATGCCGTTAATATTGACATTTCCATTAGTTTGTATGCATTATTACATTTGTGAGTATAAGTGCTTTGTGAGAAAAAGAGCATCAAATTTTGCATTTACAGTAAAGCTTAATCGCCATTTTCTCGAAAACGGTTACGAATTTCTCAATGAAAACTTCTATTTAGTGCGAGTTTATACTCTTCTTTAATAATTTTGAAGTAATGATTGTGTTGTACTACTAGGAAAGCAAAAGGTTGAGAAGTAATTGCAAGTCCTGTAAGTCAGACCATACCAAAGAAATTAAAACAATTTGGTACGAGAAAGTCTGTGCCATACTGTAGCACCTCTACTTACTTTCTCGTATACATACGTATATATGGGAGTAATATACATAGTATAGAGAATGTTATATAATGCTGCGGACAATCGATTTCAAGATTTCAACGGAAACACACGTTGTGGGGTTCCCTGATACCGAAAAGGCGTTTGTTTTCAAAACGTCCGTCTGTCTGTTCGTCTGTCTGTCCGTCCGTCTGTGAACACTGTTGAAGAAAGCTCTGCCCATCTCGCCTTAGTCGAAGCTTTGAGATTTTGAAATACGTTCTTTAATGTTTGGGGTACTTTTATAAACCACCTGGGACATTCTCAAAATTTTCTAAAAAGACTCCTAATTTATACTTTACATTTCTCGTAAGAATGAAGTAAAATACATGTATAAAGGTGGCATAGGACGGATTTTCACGGTTAATTCTGAAATTTCGAAAATTGCAAAAATTTGAATTTTGTTCGACTTCTTCCTTAATCTATAAAATTGAAGGCACATATTTTTCCTTCAAATGAAATTTGTTGCCCATAAATAGTTCTTTCATTAAGGACTTTTTTGAAAGTTTTAGTAGTTTTCGTGCAATAGAGCGGGAAATACTTGCAATTAAAAAAACACAAAAACAAGTTTTTTTTAAAAACGCTCAAATTTCTTTCTTTAAATTTTTGGTAGAGTTAGTACGAAGTGCACCATATCCGATGACATAATCGCCATATTGCTAATTTGTTTTTTAAAAAATACAAAAATGTAATATTTTTTATCTGTCTCACACGCCGGTAAGATTTACATTAGAAACGATTTGTTCACGTTATTGTATTTTCGGTTACACTTGCATTAAATAATGTCAAATAACATTTCTCGAAAACTCAACAGTTTTCGGGTAAAATTAGCTCAATTTTACCGCATTTGAGCTCAATTTTACAGCATTTTTAGAAACTATCAAACGACGTTTTCTTAAAAATGGTTCTAAATTTTTTCTTGAAACTTTTCCAATGGGTAGTGCTAATTGCACTGTTTAATATAACGTAATATGACGTTCATTTTTGAGTACTAATTTTTTTTAAAAAATTACACAAATGTAATTTTGTTGAAATATCTCTCACGCCCTTAATATGCAGACTTCCATCGATTTGTATACATTATTGTATTTGTGAGTAAACGTGCTTCAAACGACTTCAAATGAAGTTTTTCGAACACTCAATAAATTCCTGAGAAAAAGAGCTTCAAAATTCACATTTACAGTAACGTTTAATCGACATTTTCTTAAAAAGGGCTCCAAATTTTTTAATGAAAGTTTCTATTTAGAACGAGGTTTGACTCTTCTTTAATATTCTTGAAGTGATATTTCGGTTGTACTATTAGGAAATTGAAAAATTGAGAAAATATCAAAACAGTTTACTTAGGGCAACCATAGCTCGCAGCTGACCAGAGAATGGAGCAAGACCATTCGCTCGTACCTCGCTCGCATCGTAATATCACATTCGTGTATTAATACCCATCATTTCATCATCATTTCATAATGTACTATTTCCAGTCAGAAGCTGAAGTGGCGATCTAAACAACTTCAATTTTCGACATTTTAAAATTCAAAATATATTTTGTATAGTTTCATTTGACAGAAAAATTAAAATGGATAAAAAAATGGGCAATAGTAATACAGAAAATGTCCGAATGTCTGCAATAGTGATGTCCTCTGCGCTGCGAGCTATTCATTGCAATATCTTTAGGTAGTTTGTGAATATCTGAAGCTGTGCTACGCTATGTGGTTTCCTGTTGCACCGTGGCGCGTTACTTTGCTCCCATGCGTTGCCTCTCTATTCTGCAAACGACTCTCGTTCCGCATGACTGTCCTCGCAAAGCATATTTTTAGTAAAACAACTTATTTTTTTGAAACTGTCCTCAACGTTTGTTTAAAACTATCCTCATCCTCTTCCTTTCCTTACTCGTCCACTTGTCTCCTCTGATACACTACATCATCATAATCATTGTCATTTATTGATGAGGTCATTAGTTTTCAATTCCTGCTGCAGGTAAAACTCTCGATTATGGAGGCATTCCACCAAACGAATAAAATTCAAAATATTCTTTTCATAGCGGTTATGATCCCTAAGCGTGTAACGTGGAATCCCAATGTGTGCGAATTTTGTAGAAATCTCGTAAATTCAAGGTAGTGCTTGGTTAATGTTTACGATTTCAGCCACTTGAATGGTAAGTTCCGGTCCCGTTTTTGAGTAGGTAATTGGAAGAATCATTCGCTCTACATTTCTTGCCTTTAGTGAACGAATGTGCTGTCTAAAGATCCTTTACGCATGAAAGTAAAGTTGTAAGGAAAACGTACGAAACTGGCTTTAAGGGTCACGCCATGTCCTCAATGGGGTTCACTTCCTGGAGGTCACCTACTCGCTACAAAGGCCACTATCCTAAACTAGAAGTGCTACAGCAGCACATACACTCTCTTCTTATTTGCAACTGTTACGTAATGTTATAACTAGGGGCGAATTTTAATGAAATGCCATTTTCCTTTTCCCTTTAGAACAATGGTTTTTAGAATTGACAATTTCGTCTTGACAAAAGCAAATGACCCATTTTAACACGAAAATTTTGGCATTTTCGTCAATTTCTACTAATAAGTCATTTTTTACACTTTCCTGTCATTTTTTAAAAAAATTGGCTGATTTAATCTATTTTAATATTTTAATGATACTTGCTACAAATAATATTTACGAGATGCAACAAAGGTTCTTTAAAGAATTACTCAGTAGCTAATTCGATTTCTTTGCTCAGAAATTGTAATTTCAACCGTTGTATGTAAGCTACGGTTCCTGTGCCGCCAATCAGCGCCATTGTCAGTTCGGCCAATTACGGGATAACTAAAGACAGATATTTCCTGGTAAAGAACAGTCCAAACCAAAAGGTGGCAAGCTGAGTACACTTCAACAAAAGAAAGAAGGCTCTATTAGTAGTGGTAGAAGTAGTATTAGAAGTAGTAGTAGAAGTAGTATTATAGTAGAAGTAGTATTATAGAAGTAGTATATAATTAATTTACACTACTGTTGAAAACAAATGTTTCCAGCTACATAAAACCTCATAAAAACTAAATTATTAAACAAGATGCATTGTCCTTTGTCAACAATCACAACCGATTCATAATCTAATGAATTATACTAACACTGATTTTTGCTCTTACCATTTTTTCGAAAACTGAACAAAACCACTTTTGGGAGGACCAGACTTGCCCATCATCGACGAATAAAAAAGAATCTCTTGGAAGCCAAATTATTCTTAAAACTAAATTTTCATAACACATCAACCACAATACACTATACTACAAAATTATATTGTTTTTAAATTTTTCACTTTCGCCAGAATCCTTACAAATTTGTAATTAATAACAATGCGTATCGAAAACCACACGAATTGTGGTACATAAATCCTCATAAGTACTCAACTACTCAACAATTCCCATTGTCCTTTACCAACAATACGTACCCAAAAACCTTATTTATGTATTTTAATAAATACACTTTAAGTTCGCTACCAATATATCTATTCAATGAAATTTTCTGATAAAATTGTAAGTGATCATTCATTTTCTTCGGTTTGTGTGATTTCTTTATTGCCACAATTAACATTTTATCGTAAAACATAAAATAATATGTTTTTTTATGAAATATACTAACAAACTTATTTCAATTTACTTTGGTTAATTGATATTCAAACACAGTCGGATTGTAAATACACTAAGTTGTCAATTAAAAACTTCACTGCAAAAGCCGCAGCGCTTTATTAATTCTGATTAAACTGCTCTCTGAACCCTCCGGGTACTAAAGAAACAGCAATATGAAAAAATTTATCATAAAACCAGAAGTGAAATCATGTGGGTTTCGAGAAAGGAAGTTTACAGGATTTTAGTGATGTAGTGAAAGTGCCAATAAATGTACTTATTAATCGGAAAGTTATGATGCTGCAGTACGTGTTTATAATCAATATTTTTACAAGAGTAAAAGAAGGTAGGAACTTTTGGCATGAAGGAAAAAGCTATTTCTATAGAAGAAAGGTAATTTTGTATTTAAACTTTCTACCTGCAGCAAGCTTCGCCTTGTTTACGAGGAGTCAGAATGGGCACAAATGAAGAAAATATATTTTTTTACTTTTTTGAATCATTAATTACTTGATAGTTTTCTGTGTTAAATAAACCAAGTTTCATCTGAATACTTCATCTCTATGTATTTTTTTCTTGTTTGAAGATTACTTCAAACAAGAAAAAAATACTTAGAGATGAAGTATTCAGATGAAACATAAGTAGCGCTAC
Source organism: Teleogryllus occipitalis (assembly GCA_011170035.1). NCBI lineage: Eukaryota > Metazoa > Arthropoda > Insecta > Orthoptera > Gryllidae > Teleogryllus > Teleogryllus occipitalis. Next base: position 6,672 of record BLKR01007645.1, read on the forward strand.
GCTACATAACTAGGGTGAAATTGGGTGTGGCCATTTTGACTCATTGTTGGCGTTGCTTGAACGCCGTGGGTGATTTTCTTCTTTGGTTTTGAGAAAACCTTAATAGTTTGCTTTCTAGCGTTGGACACACTGTTTCTGCTACGAACTGAGGATTGAATAGCGTCAAAATATCGGTGTTCGTGGTTGTCCTGCATATGTACTACCAAGAATGCACTAAAGACTTTGGGAGCCATTTCCCCCAAGTTAAAAATTTTCATCTTTAGGAAACATTTTCAGAAAAACTACTAATAAGAGGATGCTCAAATTGTAACAGAGCATGTAGCACAGCAGTTTATATACTTTAACGTGGCGGATTTATACCATTTTAATAGTTTAGACAATGTTGTTATAAATGTTAGTACTTTTTATAACAAAACCGATTACAATAAACAAAAAATTATATTAAAAAAACTAGTAATATTTTTTTAAAAGGCTTCGTTAAAACACTTACAAATAATGAATCTACACTCATAAAAAATTTCAAGACTGTAAATTAATAAGTTTATGAGAAAATGTTCCTTACGTTGGCGAGATAGGCCATTCCGGCTCTCCTTAATCCCTCAGCGCTACCTGTCGCACTCGATGCCACCCCCTCTCCGCAAGGCGAATGATTGATTGATCGATTGATATTTTCGTGTTTCCGGGCGCGTCAACTGCTTTGGCCATTAGTCCCGTTCGTGTAGTGCATGTTTTTCTCGGGAGACGGCGGTGATCTTCCCCCGCTGGATGGCGAGATCCGGCGCCGACCTACTGTCGGCTAGTGGGGTTTCTTCCTAACCAGGACTCTCCCACCAACGGGGCACCGCCCCAGTCGGGACAAGCTCTAAGCTCCCGACCGGTCTCCCGGAATATGTGGTAGTGTAGTGCATGTAAGTGTAAGTGTGTGTTTAAGGGGAGAGGATAGGACAAGGAAGATGAAAGACAGATCGCGCGCGGTCCGTGGCCCGTTTGTTAGGGTACTGCTACGGCATTCGCCTGGGGGTGATCGGAGAAACCACGGAAAACTACCGATCAGAGCAACCGGCCGCTAGAATTCTCCTCCAGACAGCGACTGAATTCGACCTTGCTGAAAAGCTACTGTCGAAAATCCTGCCTCCGTCAGGACTCGAACCTAGGACCTCCCGGTTACTGCACACGGGGAGAGCGTGGTAACGTTGCTCAGTGAGGAAGGCGGATCCGGCAAACATAAAAGCGGCGCTTCTCCACTTCCATCGTCTACTGGATTTTCCACGGGAAAACTGCCGGTCGAGGGAGCATACCAGCTGACGGTTATCGCAGAGACGGCTGGCTCCTCTGCCTTCCAGCCTGGTGGTGTACCTCGCGGACGTGCAGGTGGAGGAGACGCGGACACATTTACCGAAGGCCAAACGGTGGAGGTAGCCGAGGCTTTTCGTTAGTGTTTTTGATTGATTGATTCGTGTTTCCGGGCGCGTCAACTACTTCGGTCATTAGTCCCGTTAGTGTAGTGCATGTTTTTTCTCGGGAGATGGCGGTGATCTTCACCCGCTGAATGGCGAGATCTGGTGCCGACCTACCGTCGGCTAGCGGGATTTCCCCCTAACCAGGACTCTCCCACCAGTGGGGCACCGCCCCAGCCGGGACAAGCTCTAAGCTCCCGACCGGTCTCCCGAAATATGTGGTAGTGTAGTGCATGTTAGTGTGTGTGTGTAAGGGGAGAGGATAGGACAAGGAAGAGGAAGGACAGATCGCGCGCGGTCCGTGGCCGGTTTGGTAGGGTACTACTCCGGCATTCGCCTGGGGGTGATCGGAGAAACCACGGAAAACTACCGATCAGAGCAGCCGGCCGCTAGAATTCTCCTCCAGACAGCAGCTGAATTAGACCTAACTGAAAAGCTAGGGTCGAAAAATCCTGCCGCCGTCAGGACTCGAACCTAGGACCTCCTGGTTAGAGGCGCTGCAGTGACATCAGTTGATGCACTGACCTACCGCTACCGGCTTTTCGTTAGTGTCATCTCGACTACACAGCGGGTGGTCGCACGGGGAGAAGCAACCGTCCTCTCAACTAAACATTTGCAAGGATTACGCTAAAACACGAGTCTTTTGCAAACTTTCCCCAGGATAGAGAGAAGGACGATGTCGCGACGGATTAGGAAAAAGAAATTAAAAAAATAATTTATAAAGAAATGCATTCAAACACATGAAACCATTAACTTTAATTTATTCAGTATCTTATAAGATACAAACAGTAATATTTAATTGCTTCCGCACTTCTAGGGAGCGTCCGTATTGTCACACAATACTCAATAAGTGCGTTATGAGTAGAACCATGCGACCTAAAGAATTCACACACGAAACAGAGATTCGCTGGAGCCAGACGCTAGAATTATTTGTTAGATGCCGATTTGCACACATCTTTACTGCTAGGAAAAACCATTGTGTGGTAGAAGACTCAGTAAGGCGTAGTGAATAGGATTATTCGCCTGGAGTAATTCGGAGAATATGGGCGTCATGTGTAGAACAAGGCGCTCAATTGCACCCTTATGCACTTCTAGAGAACGTGAGTTTTTCGGAGACTATGGGCGTCATGAGTAGAACAATGAGCTGAATTGCACCCATATGCTCTTCTAGGGGGCGTGCGTTTTTCGGAGAATACTCTAAATAAACGTCATGAGTAGAAAGGGGCACTGAATTCCACCCTTATGCACTTCTAAAAAGCGTGCGATTTCGGACAATACTTAGTATGAACGTCATGAGAAAAATAATGTGCTGAATTGCACTCATAAGCACTTCTAGGGAGCGTGCGATTTTGAGGAATACTCAGTATGGGCGTCATGTGTGGAACTAGGCGCTGAATGGCACCCTTATGCACTTGTATGGAGCGTGCGTGTTTGGGAGACTATGGGCGTCACGAGTAGAACAGTTCGCTGAATTGCACTCATATGCTCTTCTAGGGAACGTGCGTTTGTTAAGGAATACTCAGTATGGGCGTCATGTGTAGAACTAGGCGCTGATTGGCACCCTTATGCACTTGTATGGAGCGTGCGTCCTTCGGAGACTATGGGCGTCACGAGTAGAACAATGCGCTGAATTGCACCCATATGCTCTTCTAGGGAACGTGCGATTTTTGGGTAATACTCAGTATAGGCGTCATGTGTAGAATTAGGCGCTGAAAGGCACCCTTATGCACTTGTATGGAGCGTGCGTGTTTCGGAGACTATGGGCGTCACGAGTAGAACAATGCGCTGAATTGCACCCATATGCTCTTCTAGGGAACTTGCGATTTTGGGGGAATACTCAGTATGGGCGTCATGTGTAGAACTAGGCGCTGAATGGCACCCTTATGCACTTGTATGGAACGTGCGTGTTTCGGAGACTATGGGCGACAGGAGTAGAGGAATGCTCTGAATTGCACCAATATGCTGTTCTAGGGAACGTGCGAATTTTGGGGAATACTCAGTATGGGCGTCATGTGTAGAACTAAGCGCTGAATGGCACCCTTATGCACTTGTATGGAGCTTGCGTATTTCGGAGACTATGAGCGTCACGAGTAGAACAATGCGCTGAAATGCACCCATATGCTCTTCTAGGGAACGTGCAAATTTTGGGGAATACTCAGTATTGGCGTCATGTGTAGAACTAAGCGCTGAATGGCACCCTTATGCACTTGTATGGAGCTTGCGTATTTCGGAGACTATGAGCGTCACGAGTAGAACAATGCGCTGAAATGCACCCATATGCTCTTCTAGGGAACGTGCGAATTTTGGGTAATACTCAGTATGGGCGTCATGTGTAGAACTAGGCGCTGAATGGCACCTTAATGCACTTGTATGGAGCGTGTGTGTTTTGGAGACTATGAGCGTCACGAGTAGAACAATGCGCTGAAATGCACCCATATGATCTTCTAGGGAACGTGCGTTTTTTGGGAAATACTCAGTATGGGCGTCATGTGTACAACTAGGCGCTGAATGGCACCCTAATGCACTTGTATGGAGCGTGCGTGTTTCGGAGTCTATGAGCGTTACGAGTAGAACAATGCGCTGAAATGCACCCATATGCTCTTCTAGGGAACGTGCGAATTTTGGGGAATACTCAGTATGGGCGTCATGTGTAGAACTAAGCGCTGAATGGCACCCTTATGCACTTGTATGGAGCTTGCGTATTTCGGAGACTATGAGCGTCACGAGTAGAACAATGCGCTGAAATGCACCCATATGCTCTTCTAGGGAACGTGCAAATTTTGGGGAATACTCAGTAAGGGCGTCATGTGTAGAACTAAGCGCTGAATGGCACCCTTATGCACTTGTATGGAGCTTGCGTATTTCGGAGACTATGAGCGTCACGAGTAGAACAATGCGCTGAAATGCACCCATATGCTCTTCTAGGGAACGTGCGAATTTTGGGGAATACTCAGTATGGGCGTCATGTGTAGAACTAAGCGCTGAATGGCACCCTAATGCACTTGTATGGAGCGTGCGTGCTTCGGAGACTATGGGCGTCAGGAGTAGAAGAATGTTCTGAATTGCACCCAAATGCTCTTCTAGGGAACGTGCGATTTTTTGGGAATACTCAGTACGGGCGTCATGTGTAGAACTAAGCGCTGAATGGCACCCTTATGCACTTGTATGGAGCTTGCGTATTTCGGAGACTATGAGCGTCACGAGTAGAACAATGCGCTGAAATGCACCCATATGCTCTTCTAGGGAACGTGCGAATTTTGGGTAATACTCAGTATGGGCGTCATGTGTAGAACTAAGCGCTGAATGGCACCCTTATGCACTTGTATGGAGCTTGCGTATTTCGGAGACTATGGGCGTCAGGAGTAGAAGAATGTTCTGAATTGCACCCAAATGCTCTTCTAGGGAACGTGCGAATTTTAGGGAATACTCAGTATGGGCGTCATGTGTAGAACTAAGCGCTAAATGGCACCCTTATGCACTTGTATGGAGCTTGCGTATTTCGGAGACTATGAGCGTCACGAGTAGAAGAATGCGCTGAAATGCACCCATATGCTCTTCTAGGGAACGTGCGAATTTTGGGGAATACTCAGTATGGGCGTCATGTGTAGAACTAAGCGCTGAATGGCACCCTTATGCACTTGTATGGAGCGTGCGTGCTTCGGAGACTATGGGCGTCAGGAGTAGAAGAATGTTCTGAATTGCACCCAAATGCTCTTCTAGGGAACGTGCGATTTTTTGGGAATACTCAGTACGGGCGTCATGTGTAGAACTAGGCGCTGAATGGCACCCTAATGCACTTGTATGGAGCGTGCGTGTTTCGGAGACTATGGGCGTCAGGAGTAGAGGAATGCTCTGAATTGCACCCATATGCTCTTCTAGGGAACTTGCGATTTTTGGGGAATACTCAGTATCAGCGTCATGTGTAGAACTAGGCGCTGAACGGCACCCATATGCTCTTCTAGGGAACGTGCGAATTTTGGGGAATACTCAGTATGGGCGTCATGTGTAGAACTAAGCGCTGAATGGCACCCTTATGCACTTGTATGGAGCTTGCGAATTTCAAAGACTATGAGCGTCACGAGTAGAAGAATGCGCTGAAATGCACCCATATGCTCTTCTAGGGAACGTGCGAATTTTGGGGAATACTCAGTATGGGCGTCATGTGTAGAACTAAGCGCTGAATGGCACCCTTATGCACTTGTATGGAGCGTGCGTGCTTCGGAGACTATGGGCGTCAGGAGTAGAAGAATGTTCTGAATTGCACCCAAATGCTCTTCTAGGGAACGTGCGATTTTTTGGGAATACTCAGTACGGGCGTCATGTGTAGAACTAGGCGCTGAATGGCACCCTAATGCACTTGTATGGAGCGTGCGTGTTTCGGAGACTATGGGCGTCAGGAGTAGAGGAATGCTCTGAATTGCACCCATATGCTCTTCTAGGGAACTTGCGATTTTTGGGGAATACTCAGTATCAGCGTCATGTGTAGAACTAGGCGCTGAACGGCACCCATATGCTCTTCTAGGGAACGTGCGAATTTTGGGGAATACTCAGTATGGGCGTCATGTGTAGAACTAAGCGCTGAATGGCACCCTAATGCACTTGTATGGAGCGTGCGTGCTTCGGAGACTATGGGCGTCAGGAGTAGAAGAATGTTCTGAATTGCACCCAAATGCTCTTCTAGGGAACGTGCGATTTTTTGGGAATACTCAGTACGGGCGTCATGTGTAGAACTAAGCGCTGAATGGCACCCTTATGCACTTGTATGGAGCTTGCGTATTTCGGAGACTATGAGCGTCACGAGTAGAACAATGCGCTGAAATGCACCCATATGCTCTTCTAGGGAACGTGCGAATTTTGGGTAATACTCAGTATGGGCGTCATGTGTAGAACTAAGCGCTGAATGGCACCCTTATGCACTTGTATGGAGCTTGCGTATTTCGGAGACTATGGGCGTCAGGAGTAGAAGAATGTTCTGAATTGCACCCAAATGCTCTTCTAGGGAACGTGCGAATTTTTGGGAATACTCAGTATGGGCGTCATGTGTAGAACTAAGCGCTAAATGGCACCCTTATGCACTTGTATGGAGCTTGCGTATTTCGGAGACTATGAGCGTCACGAGTAGAAGAATGCGCTGAAATGCACCCATATGCTCTTCTAGGGAACGTGCGAATTTTGGGGAATACTCAGTATGGGCGTCATGTGTAGAACTAAGCGCTGAATGGCACCCTTATGCACTTGTATGAAGCGTGCGTGCTTCGGAGACTATGGGCGTCAGGAGTAGAAGAATGTTCTGAATTGCACCCAAATGCTCTTCTAGGGAACGTGCGATTTTTTGGGAATACTCAGTACGGGCGTCATGTGTAGAACTAGGCGCTGAATGGCACCCTAATGCACTTGTATGGAGCGTGCGTGTTTCGGAGACTATGGGCGTCAGGAGTAGAGGAATGCTCTGAATTGCACCCATATGCTCTTCTAGGGAACTTGCGATTTTTGGGGAATACTCAGTATCAGCGTCATGTGTAGAACTAGGCGCTGAACGGCACCCATATGCTCTTCTAGGGAACGTGCGAATTTTGGGGAATACTCAGTATGGGCGTCATGTGTAGAACTAAGCGCTGAATGGCACCCTTATGCACTTGTATGGAGCTTGCGAATTTCAAAGACTATGAGCGTCACGAGTAGAACAATGCGCTGAAATGCACCCATATGCTCTTCTAGGGAACGTGCAAATTTTGGGGAATACTCAGTATGGGCGTCATGTGTAGAACTAAGCGCTGAATGGCACCCTTATGCACTTGTATGGAGCTTGCGTATTTCGGAGACTATGAGCGTCACGAGTAGAACAATGCGCTGAAATGCACCCATATGCTCTTCTAGGGAACGTGCGAATTTTGGGTAATACTCAGTATGGGCGTCATGTGTAGAACTAGGCGCTGAATGGCACCTTAATGCACTTGTATGGAGCGTGTGTGTTTTGGAGACTATGAGCGTCACGAGTAGAACAATGCGCTGAAATGCACCCATATGATCTTCTAGGGAACGTGCGTTTTTTGGGAAATACTCAGTATGGGCGTCATGTGTACAACTAGGCGCTGAATGGCACCCTAATGCACTTGTATGGAGCGTGCGTGTTTCGGAGTCTATGAGCGTTACGAGTAGAACAATGCGCTGAAATGCACCCATATGCTCTTCTAGGGAACGTGCGAATTTTGGGGAATACTCAGTATGGGCGTCATGTGTACAACTAGGCGCTGAATGGCACCCTAATGCACTTGTATGGAGCGTGCGTGTTTCGGAGTCTATGAGCGTTACGAGTAGAACAATGCGCTGAAATGCACCCATATGCTCTTCTAGGGAACGTGCGAATTTTGGGGAATACTCAGTATGGGCGTCATGTGTACAACTAGGCGCTGAATGGCACCCTTATGCACTTGTATGGAGCGTGTGTGTTTCGGAGTCTATGAGCGTTACGAGTAGAACAATGCGCTGAGATGCACCCATATGCACTTCTAGGGAACTTGCGATTTTGGGGGAATACTCAGTATGGGCGTCATGTATAGAACTAGGCGCTGAATGGCACCTTAATGCACTTGTATGGAGCGTGTGTGTTTCGGAGTCTATGAGCGTTACGAGTAGAACAATGCGCTGAAATGCACCCATATGCTCTTCTAGGGAACGTGCGAATTTTGGGGAATACTCAGTATGGGCGTCATGTGTAGAACTAGGCGCTGAATGGCACCCTAATGCACTTGTATGGAGCGTGCGTGTTTCGGAGTCTATGAGCGTTACGAGTAGAACAATGCGCTGAAATGCACCCATATGCTCTTCTAGGGAACGTGCGAATTTTGGGGAATACTCAGTATGGGCGTCATGTGTACAACTAGGCGCTGAATGGCACCCTAATGCACTTGTATGGAGCGTGCGTGTTTCGGAGTCTATGAGCGTCACGAGTAGAACAATGCGCTGAAATGCACCCATATGCTCTTCTAGGGAACGTGCGAATTTTGGGGAATACTCAGTATGGGCGTCATGTGTACAACTAGGCGCTGAATGGCACCCTAATGCACTTGTATGGAGCGTGCGTGTTTCGGAGTCTATGAGCGTTACGAGTAGAACAATGCGCTGAAATGCACCCATATGCTCTTCTAGGGAACGTGCGCATTTTGGGGAATACTCAGTATGGGCGTCATGTGTAGAACTAGGCGCTGAATGGCACCTTAATGCGCGGCGGGCGTGTGTTTCGGAGTCTATGAGCGTCACAAGTAGAACAATGCGCTGAAATGCCCATATGCTCTTCTAGGAACTTGCGAATTTTGGGGAATACTCCCAGTATGGGCGTCATGTGTACAACTAGGCGCTGAATGGCACCCTAATGCACTTGTGGAGGCGTGCGTGTTTCGCGATCTATGACTTGTTGGTAGTGTCGCTGAAATGCACCATATGCTCTTCTAGGGAACGTGCGAATTTTGGGGAATACTCAGTATGGGCGTCATGTGTACAACTAGGCGCTGAATGGCACCCTTATGCACTTGTATGGAGCGTGCGTGTTTCGGAGTCTATGAGCGTCACGAGTAGAACAATGCGCTGAAATGCACCCATATGCTCTTCTAGGGAACGTGCGAATTTTGGGGAATACTCAGTATGGGCGTCATGTGTACAACTAGGCGCTGAATGGCACCCTAATGCACTTGTATGGAGCGTGCGTGTTTCGGAGTCTATGAGCGTTACGAGTAGAACAATGCGCTGAAATGCACCCATATGCTCTTCTAGGGAACGTGCGTCTTTTGGGGAATACTCAGTATGGGCGTCATGTGTAGAACTAGGCGCTGAATGGCACCTTAATGCACTTGTATGGAGCGTTCGTGTTTCGGAGTCTATGAGCGTCACAAGTAGAACAATGCCTTTGAAATGCCCATATGCTCTTCTAGGAACGTGCGTCTTTTGGGGAATACTCAGTATGGAGCGTCATGTGTATGAACTAGCTGAATGGCACCTTAATGCACTTGTATGGAGCGTTTAACATCTTTGAATCTGAGCGTCATGAGTATAACTGTGCTGAATTTTTCTCTTAACTCTCTCCTAAGGAACGTACGAATTTTGGGTAATACTCAGTATGAGGGTCATGTGTAGAACTAGGCGCTGAAAGGCACCCTTATGGACTTGTATGGAGCGTTCGTGTTTCGGAGTCTATGAGCGTCATGAGTATAACAATGCGCTGAATTGCACCCATATGCTCTTCTAGGGAACGTGCGAATTTGGGGTAATACTCAGTATGTGGGTCATGTCTAGAACTAGGCGCTGAATGGCACCCTTATGCACTTGTATGGAGCGTTCGTGTTTCGGAGTCTATGAGCGTCACGAGTATAACAATGCGCTGAATTGCACCTATATGCTCTTCTAGGGAACGTGCGAATTTTGGGTAATACTCAGTATGAGGGTCATGTGTAGAACTAGGCGCTGAAAGGCACCCTTATGGACTTGTATGGAGCGTTCGTGTTTCGGAGTCTATGAGCGTCATGAGTATAACAATGCGCTGAATTGCACCCATATGTTCTTCTAGGGAACGTGCGAATATTGGGTAATACTCAGTATGAGGGTCATGTGTAGAACTAGACGCTGAATGGCACCCTTATGGACTTGTATGGAGCGTTCGTGTTTCGGAGTCTATGAGCGTCACGAGTATAACAATGCGCTGAATTGCACCCATATGCTCTTCTGGGGAACGAGCGAATTTTTGGTAATACTCAGTATGAGGGTCATGTGTAGAACTAGGCGCTGAAAGGCTTCCTTATGCACTTGTATGGAGCGTTCGTGTTTCGGAGTCTATGAGCGTCACGAGTATAACAATGCGCTGAATTGCACCCATATGCTCTTCTGGGGAACGTGCGAATTTTGGGTAATACTCAGTATGAGGGTCATGTGTAGAACTAGGCGCTGAAAGGCACCCTTATGGACTTGTATGGATCGTTCGTGTTTCGGAGTCTATGAGCGTCACGAGTATAACAATGCGCTGAATTGCATCCATATGCTCTTTTAGGGAACGTGCGTTTTTTGGGAAATACTCAGTATGGGCGTGATGTGTACAACTAGGCGCTGAAAGGCACCCGTATGGACATGTATGGAGCGTGCGTGTTTCGGAGACTATGGCCGTCACGAGTAGAACAATGCGCTGAATTGCACCCATATGTTCTTCTAGGGAACTTGTGATTTTGGGGGTATACTCGGTATGAGCGTCATGTGTAGAACTAGGCGCTGAATGGCACCCTTATGCACTCGTATGGAGCGTGCGTGTTTCGGAGACTATGGGCGTCACGAGTAGAAGAATGCTCTGAATTGCACCAATATGCTGTTCTAGGGAACGTGCGATTTTTGGGAAATACTCAGTATGGGCGTCATGTGTAGAACTAGGCGCTGATTGGCACCCTTGTGGACTTGTATGGAGCGTTCGTGTTTCGGAGACTATGGGCGTCACGAGTAGAACAATGTGCTGAATTGCACCTATATGCTCTTCTAGGGAACGTGCGTTTTTTGGGGAATACTCAGTATGGGCGTCATGTGGAGAACAAGGTGCTGAACCGATCACGGGGCCACCGTTGCGGAGGGACGCGCAACGGCGGCCTCTGATTGGTCAGGGGCCCGCAGATCCGCCGGAGGCCAACGGGACGGGGCATCTATTTATTTATTAAAAAAATAAGGTATTCTGCCATGGCTTCGTTTAGAGCTTCTACAGATCCGATTGTTGTATTTCTTCTTTTAAATGAAAGAATATGATCCCTAGATGTGTTATCAGATATTGTTTGTGTTGATTCACTAACATTTACGGTGTAAATTAATTAACTAAATCATTATTTAATAGTACGCTTATCAATAATCAATTGTTTTCTTTCAAAGGGTGGCAGTTTCAAAATCGATATACATGAGTCCATAGATGTGAGTCCACGCTGCTTGATGATTTGTTTTGATTGTTGAGATTTGTTTAACATTCGTCAAGGTATTGGTTCAGTGTAATAATTGCATTGTGGGGTTGACAGGTTGCATGCAGTTGCTTCTGTGGTGTATTTTGTAGAGAACATTCGCAGAGTGGGTTTTGCTTGGTTGTACTTTAGTGAAGATGTTTACAGGTTATGTCGAATTCCGAATCGTTGTCCACGTGCCCGAAAAGGCGCAAACGTACATTAATTTGGCGCAGGGAAAGAGAAAGTCAGCGTAGGTGTCGTGATAGTGAGGTCATTTCGTTTTCAATTGGGTCATTGTCTATGAAATGTCAGTTTGGTCTGCTTTGTACTTTCCATGTGAGAAAAATTCTGCAAACGATTTACTGTGTTTTGCTTTAATGGGAAAATAAGTATGCCTTCGAGCAATATGCCAGAAGAAATCAAACAGTTGTTTATAGCAGATGACACATCAAAAAACTTTAGAAATAATATCCTTCAGTATAATAGTGCTATATCTTTTGTGCCGATATTGCATTGCCACGTGGTTATGGGCCATACGTGTTCAAAATTTTGGGAATTCCTTATTACAGAATATCTTCGTTATACCCTCAAGATCCAAACAATGCAATATATTGTGAACATTAGTGTGGGTACTGTATTTTACATTTATCTCAGTTCTCTCTCATTTCTCTCATAGTCTCTCTCATAGTCTCCCTCATTTATATCATCAAATTTTGACGGGTTCTCACTAGTCTGCTTTATTCTCTTTGGATGATTCATAGTTTACAGAGAATTCACAAAAAAACACTATATGAGCAAGTAAACACAAATAAGGGTCCCAGGCGTGTGCAACACGCGGTTTCAAATTATACATAACTGCTAAATTATCAACTAATAGATTAACATTATAGAATACATGATCGAAAAGAGCAAGCGCCGAGTGCAGCTAAAAGCTCGGCATGGAAGATATCGTACCCGCGGGGCGGCGCCCACACGCGGGTGCGACCTGCGAACCAGGCACATTGGTCTGGCGTAGCGTCCGAGTAGACGGTGACCAGAGGTCTGGTATCTTGGCTGTCAAATCTTGTCAGCTGATGGAGCCTTGAAATCCAGGGGTAGGCGTAGTCGGACCAAAGGCGTAGAACACGGGCCAGCGGGTACGTCAGAGTAGACGGTGACCAGAGGTCTGGTATCTTGGCTGTCAAATCTTGTCAGCTGATGGAGCCTTGAAATCCAGGGGTAGGCGTAGTCGGACCAAAGGCGTAGAACACGGGCCAGCGGGTACGTCAGAGTAGACGGTGACCAGAGGTCTGGTATCTTGGCTGTCAAATCTTGTCAGCTGATGGAGCCTTGAAATCCAGGGGTAGGCGTAGTCGGACCAAAGGCGTAGAACACGGGCCAGCGGGTACGTCCGAGTAGACGGTGACCAGAGGTCTGGTATCTTGGCTGTCAAATCTTGTCAGCTGATGGAGCCTTGAAATCCAGGGGTAGGCGTAGTCGGACCAAAGGCGTAGAACACGGGCCAGCGGGTACGTCAGAGTAGACGGTGACCAGAGGTCTGGTATCTTGGCTGTCAAATCTTGTCAGCTGATGGAGCCTTGAAATCCAGGGGTAGGCGTAGTCGGACCAAAGGCGTAGAACACGGGCCAGCGGGTACGTGGCCGTGGAAGCCACAGACAGCCAGCCTAGCATGCCAGCGTAGGATAGGCGAAAACGGGCGTCGTAAAGCCATGTTCGAGGTACCGAGCGGATCGCTCGGAAATAAGCGTCAGCGACGGATACGCTTTTGTTTGTCAAGTCAAGGTGGACCCCGAGGTACTTGATACGAGTCACTGGGGAGAGCTGTGATTTCTGCTCATTGATTCTAAAACCAAGATCTCTGAGGCGTTGAATGTCTCTTAGGATCTGTTCCCAATTGTTACTTAAAAGCAGGAAATCATCATAATACACGTACACAGTAGATTCACATGCGAATTTGACGGCCGCGGTCATGGCGACCTGCATCAGAAGGGTGGATAACGACCACCCCATCGGGAGAGCGGTAAACTGGTAGAAATGTTTAGCACACTCCATTGAGAAGAGGTGGCGTGTACCCCCGCTGATGGGGACGTGGTAAAACCCATCCACCAGGTCCACAAGTGTGGCGTAACTAAAGCGGTGTAGATCGGCGAGCACTGATACCGCTGATGGGAGAGAAACGGGCGGTGATGATTTGTAGTAGCTTGTCCATGGGGACATATCACAAATTAATCGATGACGGCCTCCGGGTTTAGGCACCAAGAAGCAGGAGAAGGTATTAACCGGAGGTTGATGGACTTCTTCGAGGATGCCAGTGGTCGTCATGTTGATCAGGGTTTTTGCCAGCCAGCGGCAAGTGGGTCGCCGCTTCATAGGCACGGAGGCAGGAGGTATGTGGTGTACCCCGTGCGTGAAGAGGCTGTGCGGCACCGAGGGCGTGCCACGTTTGGTGAAGTGCAATGGCGGTACGTCTCGCGCGGCCAGGCGGGCGCGCGGGGCGTGCGGGAGGACGCTTGCGTCTTGTGTGGCTTCCGGAGTGCGATTGTCGTCGTCCTCGGTGTCCCGTTCGGTGTCTCGATCGGACTGCGTCTGGTCGCTGAGTTCCTGAATGATCGGGCGCCAGAACTCCCCGTCGATGGGCACAGGCTCGTGCTGGGGTGGTTCTGGAGGCTCGATTACATTCAACAGCTGATCGAACACGACCAGGAATTCTTCTGGGTCCCAGTCGACGGGAGTTTCTGGAGGCACCCATGTAGCTGCAGCGGGGTAGGCGGGGGCGGTGGACGGTGGCACCGGCGCGGCCGCAACCTCCGGGGTCGCAACGGCGCGTCTACGCCGCCTGCGACGAAGTGGTCGGCGCCGCGCCCGCCGCCCCGCGCCCGCGGCCGCGGCCCCGCGGAAAGCGCTGGGGCTCTTGCTTATATGTCTTTTTAAGCGGCGGCGCCGGTGGCGGCTCCGAAATTTGAAGACCAAATACGTCTGCGTCTTGGGCGTTGTGTACCGCAGTGTACCGCCTTTCTTGAGCGCGATAGTCATTATTCTTACGCGTTCAGTGAGAAAATTCTGTTCGCTGTCGTCCAAGTGCGGTAGTAGCGGCCGTAACATTGCCAGGTAACGGCACTCGCCCTGGTCTCGCTTACCTATGGCTGGGTTGTCTGCTTGTGCTACCACGAAGTCCCATGCCTTGTCGAGTTCAAAGCGGGGCGTAGCTTGGGGTGCTTGCAGGAGCCGTTGCAGCGCGGCCAGAAGAGCTGTGGCCTGTGATGTTTCGTGGTTTGAGTCGCCCTCTGCACACGTACGAAGTCCGTAAGAAGTGACTGTCTCGGTGTACTGGCAGCAGCAGGTGGTTCGTCAGAGGATGACGAAGTCGTCTGGCGTTTCTTAGTTTTGCCATAGAGTCCCTATAGCATAACGCGGTTGCGCGCACATGTAACACGGATTCGGTATCGACACATAACGGGCGATGAGCGCTTTCTTGGATGCGTCCGCTCGAGTCGGGCTCCGGCAGGCAACTCTTGCGGCAGGCGTGCGTGCTTCTTTCGGACTATGGGCGTCACGAGTATAGTATGCGCTGAATTGCACCCATATGCTCTTCTAGGGAGCGTGCGAGTTGTCGTAGACTACCTAGTCTGGCCATAAATACTGTTACAAATTTCGCGCCGTAGTCAGCCATCTTGCTCATGACACAGACTGGCGGCAAGTAGGGGAACCTACCCTGTAAACAGTGCTGGTTAACCTACAAAGTGCCATTCTTGTCTCCTGGAAGCAGTTGCCATGGAGTGGGGTGATTACGAAAACCGTGTTGCAGTAATAGCATTGCACAGGGTGGGGAAAGAGCCATCTGAGATATTCAACACATTGAAAAAGCTGAAAATCAGCAGGATGTTTGTGTATCGCACAATAAAACGGTACAACGATACCAAGAGCGTGTCCGACCGTCCTCGGCCGGGTCGCCCAAGGTCTGCCAGGACTCCCAAGCTCATCAACGCAGTGAGGCAAAGAATTCGGCGAAACCCAGTTCGAAAACAGAAGGTGATGGCCAGAGAAATGAATGTTGCCACGAGAACCATGTCCAGAGTGCTAAGGAGTGACCTGGGACTGAAGGCTCTTCGCCGCAGCACAGGACAGTTCCTCACCGCCCAATTGAAGAAGCAGAGGGTCGTTAAAAGCAGAGCACTTCTTAAGCGATACGCACAAAATGGTCACCGCAAGATTTTGTTTACCGACGAAAATATTTTCACGATCGAGGAACAATTTAATAGGCAAAATGATCGCGTGTACGCCCCTGATGCGAAGACAGCTCGCCAAGTGGCTCCGAAGATCCAGAGGACTCATCATCCAGCTTGTGTGATGGTTTGGTGGGGGGTGTCCTATGAGGGGGTCACAGACATCCATTTTTGTGAAAAGGGTGTCAAGACGTCTGCAAAAGTGTACCAAGAGACAGTGCTGGAGCCGTTTGTGAAGCCCCTAAATACGTCAATGTTCAGCGGCCAGAGTTGGAGCTTCCAGCAGGACTCAGCTCCAGGCCACAAGGCTAAAACCACTCAGAATTGGCTGGAGTCCAATGTGCCCGACTTCATTGCAGCAAAAGATTGGCCCTCTGGAAGTCCAGACCTCAACCCACTGGACTACAAATTGTGGTCAGTGTTAGAAGAAATGGTCTGCAAGAAGAGACATGCCAATTTGGAAAGTTTGAAAAAGTCTTTGAAGAACGCCGTGGCCAAATTTCCTCTTCATGTAGTGCGTGAATCAATTGATGCATGGCCAGATCGATTAAAATCATGTGTCAAAGCAGGAGGTGGCCATTTTGAATAATATTTTGTAAATATGTGTGAAAATATATGGTCGTTTAACCCTCAAAACTGGTTTTCTCTCCTTCTACCTCAACTCGATTTACAGATTATTTGAGTTGTAACAGTATTATGGCCAGACTAGGTACTTATACTGCGAGTTGTCGTAGAATAGTTAGTAAGGTCGTAATGAGTAGGGCTGTGCGCCCTCGTTCGTCGTTGTTAGAGTTGGTGTTCAAATGTTTAGGGAGTGGGTCGGCGGATGTTGTTGCAAGTGCAGCTCTTTTTGGCGGCTGCGCGTGGGCCGGGCGGCATGCGCCTGGTGAAGGGACCGCAGCGTGGTGCCATATCTCTCAGCCCGTTCAGTTCTTGTCGGGGCTCTTCGGGTGTCAAGGATTCGCCAATGGTTGAGAGGCGACGTAGTAATTCCTCGTCAGGGTTGAATCGTTGAGACTCCTGATTGGTGGGTGGCTGCTGCTCTTCAGCGCTGTCGTCGGTTGCTTCGTTGGTGCTGTGTATCAGTCCTGCTGCGTAGAGAGCCTCCATGATGGATCCAGGTGTTGGCGCACGAGATTCGCCATCGTTCTTGGTGGGGGAGGCGGTTGGTTCGTCCTGTTGGTCGGATTGTTCTGCGTCAGCATCATGTGCAGATGCTCCATCATGCGGGTCCTGATGATGGAGAAAACAAAAAGAAAATTAATCCATTCTGAATATTTAGAGGTTATGTTGCAGGAAATTGAGAGAGGTTTCAATGGATGTAGACATTTTTGGTCTATTGATGACGAAAAAAAGTGCTTCCATCCTTCTGTCCGTCTCCCTATTGTTCTGTATGTGGTCTTGGATTTCAACCAACATGCGATGTGCCTGCATCATTCTCTAAAACGTTCTCTACGTTATATAAGGACTAAGTTTTGTAAAAGAAATGAAATTTGGAGAAAATTGAAAAAGATTTTTAAGCCTCATGTAATAAATCCATCAAATTCAAAATATACGTTTGAAACTCACAAAACCAGGATTTCGTTCAGATCGATTTGGAAATATAAATTGTGGAGCAAATTGGCTGAACGGATTAAGCACTAATGGCACCTGAGACGGAGACACACACATTCGGACGGAGATTTTGTCGTCAATTGATTTCTCTGTATCAAGGACCCACAAAACATGAATTCTGGTTTCATCCTGAGTTAGAGGAAGTGATTCACTAAAAATAATTAAATTTATACAATTTTTGTTACCAGAGCCCGTCAATAAGATTTTTTTCTGCCGAAATTTTTCCGCCTTTGTCGCTCGATTACATGGCTTTCTCTGGTTAGCATGTAAGTGCGAGAAGTAAAAATTACGAAAATGTAAGTTTTACCTTAAAGTGTTTCAAACGATAGGTTTAAATGTCTCGAAGACTCAAAATTTTTCTGTGAAAATGAACGCCAAATACTGCATTTTCAGAAAATGTTTTTTTTAGAACAGATTACAATAAGTTAACCGGATAACTTAACACTTTGCCGTTTCCTTCACACATGTGTCACATTTAATATGTCTGCTACTCTGATATTTAGAGATTAATGGCATAGTAAAGCGAGACGTTGTTTCTTGTAAAGAACCCTGATTTAGTTTTCTGTTCATTTTAAACTTTTTCTTTCATTGTTAGCGAAAATACAGAAAACAATGCAATTTTTTAAAATCTTTTGACAAAAAATATTTTATGGTTTACTAGTTCATTGCTGTGTTTACGGACCTCAAACAAAGCACGTAACGGTAATGTTAATGCCCTTTCTGGCTTTTCTGATTCTTTATGCCCTCGGGCCATTTGAATACTTTAAGGCCCGCTCTAATACCAACAAAACACATTTTTATGAATTTGATTTATTAAAGTGACGATGCAATCAAATACAATAAATAAATGGCATAATGCTGAAATAAGTAAAATAACTCGTTATAAACTTATTTTGCTTAATTGATATGAAAATTGCAATTTTGGAATGTTCCCGTGAATATACATTTGCCACCAATCACTCATCTTTCACTGTTACGTATCACCCTTTTTAGAGACAGTATGTGCTTCTTGAGTAGGAGTCCTACTCGTAGAAATAACATTTCCATAAGGCACATCGGCTAACATCCTCGAACTGTTATTTTTTTGATGTAATGATATATTCTAAATAAATTTTGGTAATAGAAGCAAATAACCAAAAAGTGCCGTTTCATCAACGTAATTTACACAGTTATTAACATTTTTATATACTAACTGTCAAATTTACCATAAACATTTTCATATATTTTTCGAGATTTTACTGAAAAACACTGTCCATAGTTTTGTTAGATTTTGCGAGAATTTCCGCAGGAACTTCACAATATTCTATCGCTTTGTACGAACAAATCAGCCCATTTACGATTAACAATAGTAATTAGATACACACACTGTTTTGTTTTTTATGCCGTCTTATTGACAAATGACTATCACAATGGATATCTCCACTTTAAGTCGTAAGAAATATAAAATTATCGAATTCTTGTTTGATTCAGCAACGAACTAGTAAAGCATAAAGTTTTGTATACATCACGGGCGCCAGTAGATGTTTTTGCCCCTCACAAGACTTCCAACGCCTCGGGCCAGAGGACCTCGGGTTTGTGGACAAAATGCCCTTGATACACAAATAACTATAATTTTGGCTATAATAATAACTATAATATGTGTTATTCTTACGACTTAATCCAATTCTCTTCGTCTCTTTGAAAAAAATTCTGTAAAGTTCGTCAGGATATTTTGTTGTAGATATTATTGTGAGTTTGAACGAAACGGTCGTTTGAAAAAACTACGGAACCATGGATTGACAATTTGTAAATTTGGCTACCTAACGTGCAGTAATGTATTACATATTTTACTCCACACACGGGAAGTAATTTACTATATATTGAAACAGGATTTATATAATTTTTGAATCATGGCCTCACAAAACGCAATTTTATGTCGAAAAATCGCCGTTTTTGCTTCAGCATTACATAAATTTCTCTGTAGTACTTATATAACTGTATATAAATGCGTATATGTGAAAGTAAAATCCAATTCAAATGAGGATGTGTGGTACACATTCATTTATTTCAAAAGTCAGGAACAGTAGCCATTTCTTACCTTTACAAATGAAACTGGTTGACGCCATCTTACGAGACGGACGCATCTGGTTGTGCTCTTGATATTTTGTGATTATATATCGTTTTTAGTGATTTATCTGTGCCTAGTGTGTTTTAAGTGTGTTCATTACTTGTTGTAGGTTAGCTGAAAATATAATTCCAACCGATTTTTTTGCTATAGCAAAAACCAAGACAAAAAAAATACGAATTTTAAACGGACATTCAAACCTCAACGAACTTTCAGATTTACGAGGTGCTGATAAGTGTCAAAACATATTCACAGCTCAGTTTATTTTCCAATATTAAATCACTGTGCGAATTAATTTTCTGAAAGCTTTATAGTATTTTCTGTGACAAGTGACAATTCCGTTGTTTTGAACGTTACGAGGACACTGTATCAAATAGTTTGAATTTGTGTTTCTAATCTTATTCTATACAACGAAGATAAACTTTCAGATAATATCTTTTATCTAATTACGGTAAAGTATACTCTACTGATTGTATTAAACAGTTGCAGCTTAAGTGGACGAAATTCTACGTAGCCACATTGCCAAATTTCGTAAGTACTAGCTTCAATAGATTTTGTGAGTAGCATACCTTCTCGTTTTTATATTGAAACTTACTTTTTAATTTATTGAATACACATCAATTTTACACTTTTAACATATAAAGCTAGGTTTTTGTTGTTCTTATCTGGGTATTCTTGTATTTATTCCAAATTTTTATCACGTACATTAAAACGCATTCGCGACATGGCTACTGCTCGATCTACTCTTTTTACTCTCTACACTCTCAAAGCCGATCTTCTGAAAGCCTTCACACACGTAAACAATAATTTAGATCAACATATCCGAAGGTTGGAAGAGGTCGCTCTCTATACAGACGGTTGGGTACAATTCGGCAACACAGCGAATAATACCAACCGTACACCCGTGACTGTACAAAAGGCACAGGCACCGCATCCAGTCACAACTCAAAACAAATTTAGTGTTTTAGATTATGAAACAGATTTTCCTCGCCTTCCTGATCCTCACCACCCTTCTCTACCATCGACAAATTCATGCACAAACCAACGCAAACAGGCTAGGAAGCGCGTCAAAACCAAAACACGTAAAGCTGCGCATCCTATCTCACTTGAAAACAAAGACATTCCAACTGAACCTAAAAAACAGGGCGATCAAAATCAAATGGATGATCTTTGCTTTACAGAACATTGGTTATCTCCTAATGAACTAAGCATTTTCCAAATTCCAAACTTTTACCTCGCAGGCTTTTATTGCAGAGAGAGAGAATCGCATAAAGGTCCTACGTATGGGGGTTCCTGTATTTACGTTAGAAGTAATATTGATTCTATCCCCTTGGCGGAATTAAATGTGTATTCCATTGAAAATATTTTCGAAATTTCTGTTGTACATCTTACTTCACTAAAAGTGATAATACTTTGCATTTACAGACCTCCAACAAAGAGAACTGCAGATTATATTTTGTTCTTAGAAAACCTGGAGATAACACTTAACAAAGTCAGCAATCGCTTTTTTGAATCCATTGTTGTATGCGGAGATTTTAACATTGATTTTCTGGTCGAATCTTGCGAGAAAGAAAAGTTTCTCAATTTCATTAATTCCTTCAATTTAGACATTACAATTAATATACCTACACGGATCACCCAACATTCGATGAAGGCAATTGATCAAATTATAATTAACAAAACTACTACTCGATATGAAGTTGAAACCAAAGATTTAGGATACAGTGACCACGATGCACAAATTCTTACCATTATAAGAAATGCGATCACTGACACAATAAATAATACACGTATGAATAGATTGTTTACTAAAAGTAAAATTAAATTATTCATTGATTACTTGATGCAGGAGTCATGGGAAGCGGTTTATAATACTGTTGATACAAACGACAAATATAATTCTTTTTTTTCAACTCTTTCAATTCATTTTAACACTTGCTTTCCTCTTCAAAAACGAAATACAATTTACAAACGATATACAACAGTGGGAAATACAATTATTCAAATTATCGTTTCCATGTTGTCGCGGCAGGAAGTAATAAGAGCCAAAATTTATTGGTTATTTATCCGTGCAAATAAATTTTATTACATGGGAGTTTTTTGTTTCTTTTTTTCTCCCTTTCAAAATTCAAAATTTATTGCTTATTTATCCTTGAAAATAGATTTTATTACATGGGAGTTTTTTTTCTCCCTTTCAAAATTCAAAATTTAAGTAGTATATGACTTAGTGTAGGGATCACAGAATTTTAAAAATGTGCACACAATTCACTTTTCGCCATAGCACGTCATACGCAGTTTTTAACGGTTTTTTTGGCGTAAAATAAATAAATAAATAAATAAATAAATAAACAAACGAAAAAAACTGTTAGAATTTTTGCAGCACATAATACCGAAAAGAAAATAGTTTTGAGTCAAAAAGCACTTTTGAAACAATCATAATAAGATCATTGTGTCCAGGTGTTTCTCATTTTTACTTTCTCGCTACTGCTCACGCAGTTTAGATAAAGTTTTGTAATGCTGCGGGGAAAAAAGGAGAATTTTGTACAGAAAAATTATTGTCAGGCTCTGGTAGCGTAAAAGTTGATATATCTTGTACCAATATATAGTAAATTATATACTATAACCCGTTGTGTAATCAGAATTTAACGTTTCTGGGCCCTTGATATTTAAATCGATTTACACAAAACGTATGTCCGTTTTCCAGTCAGTCCTATCTCTGAACAACGCTAGTTTTTAAAACATGTATTGATGGTTTGATGGAATTTTTTTTCATTGAAACTGATTTTCCCCAATCAATCTGATGTCGCGGCGCCTTGAATTTGAAATAGATTTTTTAATTATGGAAGATACTTTTTGTGAAGCTCCTGAGATATTTACAGAATTTAAAGAAAACGGGCACTAAATTTTTCAATTACATTTTGACCACGGAAAACGTAATTTGTATAGGTCTCATTTTTGTCAAATCTCTGATTTTCTAAAATTGCAAAAGTTAAGTTTTTTTGCGTCTTCATATAACTAACGATGCAAGATAGAGAATTTCTATTAATGAAATCTATTTTAAAAGACAGATTTTCAAAAACGTAATTTAAGAGTTTTTCGAAAATTTGAACGCGGATATGCGCCACAGGCTCATTGTTTGAAACGGACAATAGATTTTTCAAGTAATAGATGGTGTATTAGATGCGCCGAAATTTCAATATTTCAGTATTACATAACTATTTCCAATATTTACCCTGCTCGTTTCAGCATCTTCCTGGATGTCTGGAAGATTGGTGCGGAAATTGTTGCGCGGAAGGTACCTGCGGTTGTATCTCCATGCACCATAAATTAGAGCTGAGCCAGTTGCTCCAGCCAAGAGGAGAGCAAACAAACTAGAAGAGAAAATTCATCAATGTTTATTACTCTCGCATATTTGACAGACATAGGAATATTTCGTCACATAACTCAGCAATTCAAGCATAAGATTCATTTCTGTCACAGTTGAAATAATCAACCTAATTATCTGACAGATTTACCAATTACTCAAGTATCTGTCGTAAAGTATTAATAAATAACTAGTGGTGCGAAAGAAAATCATAGATTTTTTCATATGTGTTCGTTTCCTAAATTATGAAGGTTTTCGTCTGAGCTAGCGTTTGGGGTTTGTTCCATCCTTTTCCCAGCTGACATCTATCGCCATTCACAATATATTATATCACATTTTCTCGATTTTTCGATACCGTAATGGTACAAGTGGAAGATGACTTTAAAAATATTATACAGGAGTAAAACCTCGCCTTATACGGAAATTTGCAGTCAAAATTTCGAGTTGTTTTAAGAAAATATTATTTGAGCATTTAGCGGGAGAGGTGGTCTAGGGCATCAACTGATGTCGCTGCTTCTGACCTGGAAGTACTAGGTTCAAATCCTGACGGTGGCAGTATTCTCTACATTAGCGGTAGATAGCTAGGTCGAATTCAGTCGCTGACTGGAGGAGAATTTTAGCTGGCCGGCTGCTCTGATCGGTAGTTTTCCCTGGTTTCACCAATCAATACCAAGTGAACGGCGGAGAAGTACCAAAACAGGCGACGGACCGCGCGCCATCTATTCTTCCTCTTCCTTCTCCTATACTCATCTCTTGTATACACACTTATTTGCACTACACTTGCCAGGGGACTAGATGGGAAATTAGAGCTTGTTCAGTCTGGGACGGCGCTCAGCTGATGGGAGAATTTGTAAGATTACAAAGTTTAAAGAAGCTTCTTTATTTACGACTATTGAAGTCAATTGTTGTTGGTTACTATTTATTCCCTCACATTAGGGTGCTTGTTCTGGGATTGTATTTCAATTGAACGAGATTTTGATGAATGACAAGAACGTTCTTGGATTGAACGGCATTTTGATGAAACATAAGAATTTTCTTGAACGGGATTTCGAAGAACGAATAGAACTTTCTCTAGCCGCTACTTAGCAACATTGTAAAATTGCGACGTGCCGTTCGACGACGGTCAATTTGAAAGGAACTTCAAACAGAAGCTGATTTCCAACATTGTGACGGCGACGGACTGAAGTAAGGTAACAACTCAAAAACACGAAGCATTGAGGAGATACGCGTGCAGATGCGAATAATAAACGTGTGCGATTAATTTTAGTAAAAGTTTAATCATCAACTTGTTCGCATGATTTCATACGTTACCGACCGTAATTCACGCTATCGACAGATTGATTGGAAGTTTTGATAACTTCTCGAAAGGTACCGACACTGAGTGAAATATAACAAATAAACGAAAATATAACCTCTGCTTCAGTAAAAGCAATGCAAAATGTAATTTTTGAAACTGTGCTACAAGATCGTTAATATAGACATTGACTCCGAGAATTTGCTGGTTTCACATTCGAGTGAAAGTCCGAAGATGATGAAATGAAGACGGCGGTCAGCAAGACCGCAAGCGTCATTTCAAGCGTTTAAAGAAGCGGAGTTAGGAGTTCTATGCAACATTGTTTCTATCGATTGAGAAAAAAACGAAGTGGTTGACGATGTTTGTAAATATTTGGGAGGACTGCTAGAGCTTGCGCGAAAATCGAGATTGATGTCAAGCAAGAAGAAGACAAACGTGTTGTAAAGAAAATCTCGAAATATCAAGATAACGATAAGGTAATACTAGTGAAGAAGAGGTCAGTTTAAATTGAGCAGAAGCTAAGTTAAAGGCTCACTGAAAATATTAAATGGAACTGACCGATACCCAGTAGCAGAATGGAATTTTGATTTTGATGAGACAGCTGTATTGATGGGCTGGGATAATTTACAGAAATTTGTTTTTGCAAAACGGTCACTGGACGGACTTGCCAAACGTGTTGGTACAAGGTCTGAGAGAAATAACATCTTAAAAGAAAAGTCTTAAAAGAAGAGTTCGATGTCAAAAAAGTACAGCAGAATTACACAAACTGTTGAATCGACGAAAAAACAAAAGAGCGGTGTCGCTGCAGAAGTATATCCTCGTGATGAAGGAAATTCGTAGTGGAGGTGACCTTGACGATGAATACTTAATTCAACATATCGACGGAAGCGAGGACGATTCGGGCACAAAACGTGAGCTGTAAGGGGTAGGAAATTTAAAGTAAAAAGAATTTAAAGTAAAACTTGTGTATTTTAAGAGTGCAGCGGCAAAGATCCAGAATAAAAAGAATAACAGGAGTCTGCACAGCTAATAATCGAAGTATTCCGAGGAAAAATATAGGAAGAACTATTGTGAAAACAAATGGGAAAACCGGGAGCGGTAGCTCAGTGAATCAACTGATGTCACTGCAGCGCCTCTAACCGGGGGGTCCTTGGATAACGGCAGGATTTTCGACACTAGCTTTTCAGTTAGGTCGAAATCAGTCGCTGTCTGGAGGAGAATTCTAGCAGCCAGCTGCTCTGATCGGAAGTTTTCCGTGGTTTCTCCGTTCAACACCAGGCGAATGCCGGTGTAGTACTACAACAAACGGGCTACGGACCGCCCGCGACCTTTCCTTCCTCTTCCTTGTCCTATCCTCCCCCCAGTCATACACGCACTCTAACATACTAGATATTCCGGGAGACCGGTCTGGAGCTTAGAGCTTGCCCCGGCAGTGGGGGTGCCCCGTTGGTGGATGAGTTCTAGTTAGGGCGAAACCCTGCTAGCCGACGGGAGGTTAGCGCCGGATCTTGGCATCCACTGGGGGAAGATCACCGCCATCTCCAGAGGAAAAACATGCACTACACTTACGGGACCAACGATCTACTCTGTTGACGTGCCCTGAATCAACAACCAATCAACCAAATGGAAAAATGCATCTCAGGTCGCGGACATGAAATGCTACAATAGCGGTGGTGTCGGTCATAAATGGAAAAACTGCAAACATAAAGAGGAAGGCATAAGATAAGACGAATTTAGACACGTTTCAGCTTAATGTCCGAACGAGAAGTCAAAGCTGTCGAAGAGCCTAAGTGCCATTGTTTAAGTGTAGATATCTGTAAATTCAAGGACGTCCTATTAGTCAATCAAAAGACGAGGGCGCTCAATGATTACGGAAGTCAGCTCAACTCGAGAAGACAACATGGTTACGATTTATTGAATGCACCGATACTAGTCAAGACGGATATGGTTTTGAGTGGAAAAGGAAAGAACGTCGTGTGTTCTCAAGGATACTTTTCAAAAGCTGTTGACGTTGATGTGGTGAATTTCGGGACAGCCATATACTTGGTTTCTGAAGATACTATGAAACTGGAAATGGTGATTGGAAATTGGAGCCCTTTGATAATGCAGAAGTCTTGATTAACAGAGATAGTGTCACCATATGAAAACTGCAATTGGAAGCTCACCTCATGTGCAACCAGATCACAAATAGAAAAGAGTCCAAGGTAGAGTTTAGCTAAGCATGATGTAAAAAATAAGGTTTAAATCATAGTTGAGAATGACGACCCAATAAAGAGTAAAACTTTTGAGCACTTGGGAAATATATTTTAAGATGGGCAGATTAAACGTTCAAGTAAGACACTAGTTGTACAAAACTTTAGGGAACCGAATAATGTAACAGGATTGCAGAATGTTCTGGGACTAACTGAATGTTTTCGAAAATTTATTCCAGATTAAAAATTTCATACCCAAATAGACAACGGACAAGTAAAGAGCGTTCTGCGATTTTGTGGGAAGAAATGGAAACAAACAACAATAGTCTTTAATACACGTAAATAAAGAAGTTATATTCTTTAAACTTTGTAACTTTACACATTTTATTTCAACTTGCACGTCTTAACTAACAGTTCAATCTCCAACATTGAAACTGAAATTCAATAGGCCCATTATTTTGAAAATGAAATATTTCTCGATTACAACGTTCCTCAGCATGTTTCCGTGCATGTTCCACTACATGTTCGTTACATGTTAAGGCTCCACTCACCCCATTTCTCTCTGAATAAGGAGAGCGGATTACTCTTTACTCTTCTTGGCCTAGAGCTATCGTGAACAGAGCAGTTTCTGTGGAAACTCTCCAAACAAACGATTGGTTGTTGTATCCATGTGTTGTAAAGGATGTGTTATGGGAATGTTTCATAGCTCTAGTTACCTGAGTACATTTTCTTGAGGATTGTTTGACTGCAGACTAGTACATCAAATTTGTAGATTATTTTAGGTAAAAATGGTTTACGAGGTCCAAGGCACTCATTTTTCCAGAGAACATTTTGTAGGTACTATCATCACAACACGCAGTTTAAATATATGATTTACCTGATAAAAATCCACAAAGGTGTGTCCATTTAA